>CAIGRT010042590.1:0-10430 GCA_903798405.1 Fraxinus platypoda | reverse complement strand
AAGGATTGACAGACTGAGAGCTCTTTCTTTTTTTTTTGAGCGGTAAATAATTAATTATATTGATCAAGACTAAGTACACATACTCCAGGCATACCTGGGTGAATCAACAGTGTAGGAAAACCATCTTAAAATACATATAACCTCCATGGGCAAGGAAAGAAAAAAAGATCACCCCATAGTAAGTGATTCATAACAAACCAAAACATTTGGATACAAAGTAAACATAACTTTGTATACATTTGTTTTGATTCGTTGTACAATGCTATCAACGTGCGGGGGAAGATTTTCAAAAACTAATCTATTTCTTGTCATCCAGATGTAGTAAACTGTACAGGCGAGGCCTAACTTTTTAGCTTTGTTTCTCCATGATGTTCCTCTTGCTTCCTTCCTCATCCATTTGAGTGCACTAGCCATGGTGGTCATGGCTCTAGTAATTCCCAGCCATTTCTTAATGCAATTCCAGATCTTTTCAGTAAATGGACATTTGAAGAATAAGTGTTCACATGTTTCCACTTCAGATGCACAAAAACTGCAATTCTTATTTATGTCAAGATAGTGTAGCTTTTCTTTCGTCAAGAGCTTGGATTGGGCCCCCATCCACAGCGTGAACGCATGCTTCGGAGTGATGTAGTGCTTCCAGACTTGCTTCGTCCAGCATTTCAGAGCTGCTCTCGGCCGAAAGAAATCATAAGCTTTGGCCACGCAAAATTCGTCCCCTTTGAAGCCCATAATCTGACCGAAAACCCGGCTATTTGGTTCCAAGTGTGAGTGCCCAGAATGTTGCTGAATAGTGTTTCTGATTTCCAGGAGCTTTTTGACAAGCGGTGAATGATCCCTACGCATAGGGATCTCCCAGATGTTGGCGCCTCTGATATAAACCTGGTCCACCCATCTGATCCAAAGGGTATCTTTTTTGTGATGAATATTCCATAAGTCTTTAGTCAATAATGCTGAGTTCCAGCTCTTCATATCCCTAAACCCCAGGCCCCTTCATTTTTTGTTAGGCATAGATCTTTCCAAGCAATCGGGCTTTTCCTCGATCCCCATAGGAAATTTCGGCAAAGACTGTTAATTCTTGGAATAATAGTGGCTGGGATGGGCAGCAGGGAAAGCCAGAAACACTCAACTCCTTGGAGTACTGCCCTGATTAATTCCGATCTTCCAGCGTATGAAAGAGAGGAATTTGTCCAAACATTAATGTATGCTATAATTTTATCCAGAAACGGGGCGTAGCAGCTTACTTTTAGTCTCTCCGATGCAAGGGGGATACCCAGGTATCTGAACGGCATCGTGCCCTTGGGGATGTTAGCCATTTCCTGGATTTCCTCAAGTTCTAGACCGTGCACTCCAGCTGTGTATAAACTTGATTTAAGATTGTTCATTTTCAGGCCTGATGTTTCACCAAAATTTGTAAGGCAGTCCATCAATATTCTAACCGATCCAGCATCACCTCTAGCAAGAAGCATAAGGTCGTCCGCAAACGCCAAATGTGTGATTTTGAGGGGCCCACATTTAGGGTGGTAATTGAAGTCACTCTCCTTGGTATTAGCATTTAACATCCTGGAAAAGTATTCAATGCAAATGACAAATAAAAAGGGGGAAAGGGGGTCTCCTTGTCTTAATCCTTTACGACCTTTGAAATAACCATGAATGCCGCCATTCAATGAAACCGAATAAGAGGTGGTGGTGACACATTCCAAAATCCACGTAGTGAACTTTTGGGGAAGGCGAAATCCCACCAGCAATTGTCTGATAAATTCCCAGTCCACCGAGTCATATGCCTTACGGAGGTCAACTTTGAGTAAGCATCTAGGTGCGACCCGTTTACGGTTGTAATGCCTCAAGAGTTCTTGTGCCAGATGAATGTTCTCTAACATACTTCTCCCCTCAATAAATGCAGACTGAGCCTGATCAATAATGCTTCCCAAAACCGGTTTCAATCTATTAGCCAGGATCTTAGCAATGGTCTTGTAAAAAACATTGCAGCAGGAGATGGGTCTATAGTCCCCTACTATAGTAGTATTTGTAGACTTGGGCACCAAAGCGATAACTGTGTGATTTACTTGCTTAAGCAATTTGCCCGTTTCGAAAAATTCCTGTATGGCGTCAACAAATTCATCACCAACAGTAGCCCAAGCTTTTTTAAAAAAACACGCCGAGAAGCCATCAGGGCCTGGTGATTTATCATCACCAATATCAAACAGGGATTCTTTCACTTCTTGGTAGGAGATGTCTCTAGTGAGTGTGTTCCCTTGCTCCAGACTAATCAGGGGACCCTCAGTGATCATATTTGGGTCAATGGGAGTGTTGCAACAATTCACCCCAAGCAGGGATCTATAGAACTCAGTGAATTTACTAGCAACCTCATCCTGTGAACTGGTATAGCTGCCATCTGCCTTGAGTACTTTAGCAATAAAGTTTCTCCTAGTGTTTGTCTTCATCATGCCATGAAAAAATTTTGTACATTTGTCACTGTTTGTAAGGTACTTACACTTAGCCTGTTGAAAGTAGAAACTGCGTTCCGCTTCGCAAAGACCTACTGCCTTTTTCCTCAATTCGGCAACCTCTGTTTGCAGGTTAATATCAGTGGGGTGGTCATGAAGCCTTCTCTGGCCATTTTCCAGTTCCGTTTTAGCCACATTTACTCTAAATGAAATGTGCCCGAAATGTTTAGAGTTCAGAGTTTTCAGTGCAGCTTTCAGATTCTGTAATTTCTTACAGAAAACAAACTGTTTGGTACCTCTGAACTCTTTGCCCCAGCTGTTCTGTATAATTTCCGTGAAGTCCTGATGTGCTGTCCACATGTTGAAAAATTTGAAAGGTCTACGGTAGCTATTTTGCCCATCCAGAATAGAGACCACACAAGGGGAATGGTCAGAAATGCAACCAGAAGGAGGGAAGTAAGCGTGCCCAAGAAATTCACTTTGCATCCAACTTTCGTTAACCATTGCCCTATCAAGTTTGCTCCATGTGGAATTGTTAGTCTACGTATAGAAGCATCCTGTGGAATGCAGGTCAGAGATCCCAGTATGCATACAACACTCAGCAAAATCTCTCAGTTCATATGGAGTTACTCCCAAGCCATTACTCTTTTCATCGGATTTGAGGACATTGTTAAAATCCCCAAGAAGTAACCATGGACCCTGTACGTTCGTGCCCTTTAAATTTTCCCAGAGAGGCCTCCTGGATACAACGGTATGGAAACCGTAAATGAAACTCACATGAAAACTACGAGACGTAATCTTACAGGTCACACTACAGTGGATAGCTTGCTGTACACAGTCCGTCACTTCCAAAACAACTTTTGATGGATTCCACAGAATTAAAATTCTACCAGCTTCATGCAGGTTAAAATTGTTGATTTGCAACCATCCATGGAATTTATTTCTCATCACACGTTTAAGTTTGGTTTCACCCAATTTAGTTTCCAACACACCCATAATATCGATGTCATGCTTTCTCATAAAGTCTCGAACCCCGTTTTGTTTCAGAGGCAGGTTCATGCCCCTAATATTCCAAGAGGCTAGCTTCATAACATTGAAGCGGGGGTAGCCCCCTTCTTCTCCATATTAGTGTTAGCTGTCATCCTTTGCTTACTAGTTGTAGCTGTCTCTTTAATTTTTGCAGTCTGCTTATAGGGATAATTTTCATGTCCCTTAGAAGTCTGGCCATCAGTCGTGCTACTCTTCTTCTTGGTGCCTTTTTGCTTCTTACCAACTTCAGTGAAGTTTACATCTGTTTCATCCGTAGATGGTGGGGTTAGCTCCTTTTCCATCTGTTCTGTTTCATTTTCCTTTTCTTTGTACTGCGACTTTTCAGTAGCCTGGTAATTTGTAGACATGTGTCTCTGAGTGTTGCAGTTCAGATTTATAGTTGTAGCCATCTGCTGTTCTGTTTTACCGGTTGCCTTACTACATGTATCATTTTCTGTGTCTGCCATGGCAGTATCTTGATTGTCCTGCTCCTCCATTTCGGTGGTCTTCCTAACCGCTTTATTCATCCCAGGGTATACCGTAGTATCCTCCTTAGAGCCACAGTTATGTTTGCATCCCTCACTTGAGTGGCCAAACATTTTGCAATGATTACAAAATTTTGGTTCTTGTTCGTAAATGATTTCTTGTTCTCTAATCTTGCCATTAGAGAATTTTATCTTTACTGCCCTTACTAACTCTTTTGATGCATCCACCTCAACTAGGGCTCTGGCAAACGAGATTCTGTCTCTAGAGGCTGTCACTTTGTCTGTTGAAATTGGTGCTCCCACTTTCGAAACAATTTTGCTCAGCACTTTAACATTCCACAATTCCAGGGGAAGTCCTGGCATGTTTATCCAGACAGGCATAAGACTGACTCCACTGTCATCAAACTCAAAAAGTTTAGGCATCACCTTAAGTGTCAGGTGTCTTCCAAACACAGAATAGGGACCTCCATATAGCACCTTCAACCTTTCTGCATCAGTTTCGAACTTGAAAATCAGCCACCCACTGGCATGAACACAATATTTGTAATCAACTTTCCATGAATCACATAATTTAATTAGTGTTGTTTTTCCTGGGAATCTGCCAATGAAGTAACCAATGAGGCCAAACCCCCATGCTTCCTCCACATTGTCCATTTCATCATCTGGGATAAAAACCTCTTCCTCTGAAATTCTTGAGACGAGCCGACTTCGAGAGGGTTTTTCATTCCGTTTCTGCAATTTGGTATTTCGTTGGTGTTTTCATTCAGTTTCTGCAAATTGATATTTCGTTAGGGTTTTTATTCCGCTTCTGCAATCCGGTATTTTGTTGGTGTTTTCATTCAGTTTCTGCAATCTGGTATTTCGTTTCAGTTTTTTTTTATAATTGCTACTGAAAGAGCCTTTTTCATTCCGCTTCTGCAATCTGATTTTTCGTTTCAGTTTTTTTTTTATAATGACTACTGAAAGAGACGATTCGCTTCAATCTGTGAGTGTGAGGTTGGATGGAAAGAATTATTCGTATTGGAGTTATGTGTTGAGAAATTTTCTTAAGGGTAAAAAGATGTGGGGATATGTTAGTGGAACTTTTGTGAAACCAAAGAATACTGATGAGGGCTATGCTGCTTTGGGAAGCAAACAATGCAAAAATTATTACTTGGATTAACAATTCTGTTGAGCATTCCATAGGTAGAGAGTTGGCAAAGTACGAGACAGCAAAGGAGGTTTGGGATCATCTGCAAAGGCTATTCACTCAGTCCAATTTTGCAAAACAGTATCAATTGGAGAATGACATACGAGCTCTTCAGCAGAACAATATGAGTGTTCAGGAGTTTTATTCTGCTATAACAGATCTTTGGGATCAATTGGCTCTTACAGAATCGGCAGAATTAAAGGCGTGTAATGCCTATATTTTTCATAGAGAGCAGCAACGGTTGGTACAGTTTCTAACGCCACTTCGCAGTGATTTTGAAGGACTCAGAGGTTCAATTTTACATCGTTCTCCACTTCCTTCTGTTGACTCAGTTGTCAGTGAGTTATTGGCGGAAGAAATACGTCTTAAGTCTTATTCTGAAAAGGGAATTCTTTCTACTTCTAATCCTTCTGTGTTAGCAGTGCCTTCTAAGTCACTGTCTAATAATCAGAATATGTTTCACGCAAGGGCTGCCCCCGACGAGTGCAGTTTCTGTAAGGAGAAAGGTCATTGGAAGGCTCAGTGTCCTAAATTGAAACAGCAAAATCAAAATCGAACCGTGCAGCAATTTCAAGCTTGGAAGCCTGGCAATCAGCCACAATCGAATGCTCGTAGACCACCTCAGGGTTATAGACCACCTCAAGGTTTCCTTCTAAGTCACTGTCTAATAATCAGAATATGTTTCACGCAAGGGCTGCCCCCGACGAGTGCAGTTTCTGTAAGGAGAAAGGTCATTGGTAGGCTCAGTGTCCTAAATTGAGACAGCAAAATCAAAATCGAACCGTGCAGCAATTTCAAGCTCGGAAGCCTGGCAATCAGCCACAATCGAATGCTCGTAGACCACCTCAGGGTTATAGACCACCTCAAGGTTATAGACCACCACAGTCCAATACTGCAGCGGTAGCTTCTTCAGGTTCTTTCACTGATCCTAGTACTCTGGCTGAGCAAATTCAGAAGTTTCTCTCCTTACAGCCACAAGCTATGTCTTTACAATCGAATGCTCGTAGACCACCTTAGGGTTATAGACCACCTCAAGGTTATAGACCACCACAGTCCAATACTGCAGCGGTAGCTTCATCAGGTCATTTCACTGATCCTAGTACTCTGGCTGAGCAATTTCAGAAGTTTCTCTCCTTACAGCCACAAGCTATGTCTGCTTCTTCCTCCGTAGGTCAGTTGCCTCATAGTTCTTCAGGTATGTCACATTCTGTGTGGGTCTTGGATTCTGGTGCTTCACATCACATGTCTCCAGATTCTTCATCTTTTGCTTCTATGTCTCCTTCGTCTTCTATTCCTGTCATGACTGCTGATGGCACTCCTATGCCTTTAGCAGGTGTTGGTTCTGTTGTCACACCTCACTTGTCTCTCCCTAATGTTTATCATATTCCGAAACTCACACTAAATCTTGCTTCTGTTGGTCAATTATGTGATTCTGTTAATTTGGTCACCTTTTCTTCTTCTTCTTGTTATGTGCAGGATCTGCAGTCTCAGAAGCTGATTGGGACAGGCCGTAGAAATGGGGGACTATATTCCCTAATGTTTATCATATTCCGAAACTCACACTAAATCTTGCTTCTGTTGGTCAATTATGTGATTCTGGTAATTTGGTCACCTTTTCTTCTTCTTCTTGTTATGTGCAGGATCTGCAGTCTCAGAAGCTGATTGGGACAGGCCATAGGAAGGGGGGACTATATATTTTGGATGAGTTAAAGTTGCCAGTTGCTGCTGCTGCTACTACTACTAGTGTTGATTTGTCTTCTTTTCGTTTGAGTCCTTCTTCTTCTAGTTTTTATTTATGGCATTCTCGTCTAGGTCATGTTTCGTCTTCTCGTTTGAGATATTTGGCTTCTACAGGGGCATTAGGAAATTTGCAACCTTGTGATATTTCAGATTGTAGTGGATGTAAACTGGCAAAATTTTCCGCTTTACCTTTTAATCGAAGTTTTTCTGTTTCTTCCTCTCCTTTTGATTTGATTCATTCTGATGTATGGGGACCTTCTCCTGTTGCCACCAAAGGAGGGTCTCGATATTATGTTTCGTTTATTGATGATCATACTCGTTGATTCCTTTATTTTAGACTATATATAGTCTCTTTGTATCTAGGTTTTTATCATTATTACATTATGCAGAATCAATATACCCCAGCCTCTTTTTCTCATTGGATTGTTTAACATTGTCATCTCTACGTAACATTTTCGTCACATGTATTGCCTGACACATTACTAGATGTCAATCTGGGACGGCCGGTGTGAATTGATGATAAATTTAGAAATGGTATTTTAATTTATCGATTTTATTTAGATCAAAATATAATTCACGTCGTTAGGGATCGTGATCGGAGAACTAGAAGAGTGAGATTATTAATTAATTAACAACAGTTGAACAATTAATTAATTTGGTTGTTTGTTAATATGTTCAAATTAATTAATTGGATTAATTAATTCACAGACCAAATTTAAATAATTGGATTAATTAAATATTAGGCCAGGTTAAATTTAAGAGGCGACTCAAACCTACTTGAACTTTTATTAATAAGCTGCTATGATTTGAAAAATCATAATACAACACAATTCATTATCTTACTTGCACAAGAAAAGAGAAACCCTAATTTTCTCATTCTTGTTCTCTGCGTGAATTTCTATTAGAGGCTTGACAATTAGACGGTTGTGAATTGTAGATCATGATTGTTCTTATTCAATATAAACATAGTACGCACTACCCACATATATATTTGCTAAGCTCGAAGTGCAGAGCACAAATATCATGAGTTAAGTTAGACAATGAAATATTTGACACGAGAATTTTGTTGGTAGCTTTGAAACGAATATCAATCCCTATTTCCAACATAGATGCTAACAAAAATCAGTATGCTAGCTGAAATAACGAGGTTCGACCCAACTAACACCTAGAGAGGGCTGAATAGATATTTATGTGACATTAAAATTAACAAGCAACAAGTCACTTTTAATTGTTTTTAGATGGTTAGTCAATCAATTCAATTTTCATATAGTTTGAATGTCGCAGTTATATAGAAAACAGTAAATAACACAAAATATCATAACGGAGAAATCCCGTAATTGGGTAAAAACTTCGGGTCCAAACTAGTAACAATTTACTATAAACGAATCAACTTACAGTAATGTCGACTCTATTAATTCTAGTGCTTTCTGACATCCTCATTGTAATCACCAAAACCCTCCTGGATTGCGCGCTCCTGCATCAACTATCGACCTTCTGAATTCGTTTATCTCCTGTGGATTAATGAGAACTCATCGTTCTCCAACAACCAGAAACTCTGGTCACCTTCCTTAATCTTCAGAACACTGACAATGTTGTCAAAGCAAGTGGTTTGGTGTTTGGTTTATGTGAGGATGATATTTTTCCAAGTAATGATCAAATCAAAATGATGGTTGAACTCTAGGAATGATGTAGGATGATGTGGAGGATGCAAAACCTTGTTTCTCTCAATGTTCAACCTATGATTTTTTTTTCGAATAGTGGCGTTCATATATATAATGAAAAGGTTTTTGGTAGTATAGGCCGGATAAAAACCTTGAAAAACGCGAATTAGGTTTTTCGGGAATACACTGTTACTCGAGCGAGAGCTCAGTGATAGGCGAACGACAGTGTGTCGCTCGAGCGAAGTCCGGCGACAGGAGGACGACACAACTGTTTTTACCGCTCGAGCATCAGCTGGGCGATAGACTGGCAAAAATGCGGCGACTTTTATTTCTTTATTCCATACTCGAACTCTAGGACTTCTAAATTATCACTCGACGCTTTGACTTTTAAAAACTCTTTTACAATAATATTTTTGTCAAAAGATTGCCAACAACTTTAAAACCTAACACGAGCAACACTAATTAATCTCTGGTAGTTTAATTTGGTTATCTAGTATGAGCACAAGGACTGAAACTCTGACTTTGAGACTTCCAAGTACGATTCGTCTTTAACTGGCCAATGAGTTTGTGCAAATGTACATGGAATGCTTTCGGCAAAAGAGATTTATACATGAAATCTTGAAGAGATATATATTGATTGTATTTGCTAATGGATGGATCTAGAAAATCTCACGCTACCTAAGCATTTTCGGTGGGATCCTTCATGAAATGTAGGCTGCTTGGTAATTGAAAGAAGAGTAACTTTATAGAGAACAAAGTAGTTTGTTTGTGTGAGGTGTGAACAATATGTCTTTAAGAAAAATAAAACACAAATTGCTCAAGGCTAGTAAATGGATATACAATCACGAGAGTAAAGATGTCATATGAGAACGATATATTAATCCTCATGGCATATCACTAGCTGCCATCGCTGCTATGTTGCTGATAGAGGTTCCATATATAAGTTGACACAAGTATTTGTTTGGCGTTAATCATAGATGTGTTGGAAGATGTGTTGATGGCTCGTGAAATCTCAAGAAAGCTAAACATGAGGATCACACACTAATTTTCAACATAATTTGTTTGAAATAAGATGAAATGAAATTCATAAAATTTTGTTCCTTGTAAGTGTGTACTCGATATAGTGGAGTACGATAATTTTCTACACTGAGAGTCTTGGTTGTGAAGGGAAAAGTATTTATTGAATTTTCTCAAGTGATAATGTGACCAAGAGTTGTGAGGATCATGTTGATATATTAGAAATCGTAATTATGTTATATCGAGAGCAATCAATTAATAAAAACGTACTAAACTTATAGAGGTTCGTCTCAATGTGAAACTACGTCATCTTTCCTACTATAGTAATTCAATATTATGAAAAGAAGTTTGCAAGTGAAAATCTCTGACATATTTTCTCAAACACCTCTTTCTTTCTTTTATGATGATAATACAAAAGCCTAATGATGACTTTTTATTTATACGACAAATTAGGGCAAAATCGAGCTTTACAATAATACAAATTCCTAACGAAATTCACAAGGACAAATTCCTAAACTATTTTTAATGAAATTTTGTTCGAAGGCGTGGTGCGAGGCTTTTTGCCCCCCCTTCCAACCACTACGGCGATCTCATGCCGAGATCGATCTTCATATTGACTCTGTGGAGTGACAATAATTAGGCTCCATTTATAGACTTTTTACGGTGACTTTTATGCTAATTGGGAGGAATTGATTGATGCAGGAAGGTCCGAATCAAACGAAGCCGAGTTGTCAGATAGCTCGTTGATGGCACTAATGTACCATGAGTTGGCGGATCGGCGTAAGAATGGAAAGTAATCGACGACATTTCCTAATTGGGGCCAATCTTGGACACGTGTTGGTATTTTGACCGTAACTTTGGCTAC
>CAIGRT010042583.1:0-10582 GCA_903798405.1 Fraxinus platypoda | reverse complement strand
TAGTGAAATTGGCCTTACTCGTGCCAGAGAGCTTGGTAATGGAGGACGTAGATCATTGCATTGGATCGAACCTCCATAATTATACCGTTTGCATTCTCTATCTTTCTTTACTTATTGCTTTCATATTCGTGCTTGTTATTTAAATTAATCTATCTAGGTATTGCATACTTGATTGTTGATTAATTTTTTGAAAATTTTTTAAAAACCAATTCACTCCCCTCTTGATTAGCTATTCTTAGGCTATCATTATACTTTTCTTCGTAACATTTATGACTCCAATAATTAAGTATGTCGGGTATCTTAAAACTTGATGTCATATAGTCATCTAACTTGAAAGTCATTAGCATAAAGCTCGTTATATAGGTCATTTAGCCTCTAGTTGGGCTCCATTAAGATTTTAATGTATATCTCTTTCTTCTTTTCAACTATACATTATTCAATAAAATAATATTACATGTTAACAAAACTTTTCTTGCTTTTTTAACTATACATTTTTCAAAAAATCACTATTTCAAATTACATTTTTCTCTAAAATCAGATTAAAATGGACCCCAAACAAGGGCTTACATACTTAATGAACAAATGTCTATACATAAAATAGAAAAAAATTATATGCTCACAGAAAGGGGAAAAAGGAAAAGTTATAAAATCAAAAGGTCCTAGTAGCATTGAGCTTGACTTTCATAAATTGAGAAATATATTAATTCACCAGTGATTCATTTGCATGTCCTTTCTTACTGATTAAGGTTTTGAGTTTTGCTTACAGGAGATTAATGACACTTTTTACATATGGGTTGCATATACAATTTACTCAATATAGGTTTAAGACGAGTTATGTAGAAAAAGTTCATTATTTATGAATTATGTCTATATAAGCAAATAATTGTTCATGTGATTTGAACTTTTACTACTTGATGTTATATTTAGAAATTCATGAAAATGAGTTATCTCAAAAAGAAATTTTTTTTCCCATCACTTGTTTTGCATAACTTTGCTTAGTTTGTCCATGTGCATAGTTTTTTACTCATTCTTCTGTATGTTATTCATGATTATGTTATTTGTTTTCCTTTGTTATTTGTGACAAAAAGGGGGGAGATACTATTATTTATTTCGGGGAGTTACATAGTATATGAGTTAGGGGGAGAAGTTGATACATTGTTGAATTGATACATTGTTGAGTAGGATATTTGATATTTAACTCAAGGGGAGTTATAGATCCTTTTTATGATTGATGATCTAACTAGCATAATGTGTTATTTTGCCTTACTGATATTACGTTAAGTGTTTTGTATAATATTGATATCATATTTGGTTTTGCTAGTTTAGCTACTGTGGTATTCAATCTCAAATTGTCATATTTAATTTACAAGTTATTGATGCACATAGCATTATATGCTTTGGTGTTACATATATTTTGCTCGCGTTGTTTATATAACTTTGATATATGCTTTATTTTAAGTTTCCTCTTGCTTTTACATGTGGTGGTGCTGATTTCATGTGTTTCAAAAAACAAGTATGACAAGTAGTTGAGATGAAGTTTGGAAATTGAGTCCTTGGGTTAATAGTGCTAGGTTGTGTTGATTCTAATTTTGAAATAAATGATTTTGTCATGAAATGTCAAATGTTAAGTATGTTAGGTACACATTGTATTTGCTAGTTTCGTGTTCAAAACCATTGTTATTGAATTGTAATTAAAATCAATGAGTCGGGGGTTGGTAGTAGAAGGAGTCAAATATGGACTAAGGAGAAGAATCATCGCAAAATTGCTTGCCAACCTTGCACGGAGTGGTCAAGCGTATTTTTCAGCTACTCGATCGCACGTTGGCCTCGCCATGGGTGCTCAAGCAGTGGATGCACCACTTGTTATCCCCGAGTCCACCGCTTGAGCGGTGGTTTCATTCGAGCAAAGTCTTGTTCACGATTTAATGACTTTTTCCAATCCTATTCAACTTCAAACACTTGATTTTGTAAATACCCAAGCATAGTCCATTCCAAAATTGTGTTGAATCTAGTTTCATTCAAGGGAACATAATAATGAAAATCAATAACACATTACATAAATCTCTTGATTCAACCCAAAGATCAAAACACAAAAGATCGAACACCAAAAATCATTACATTTACCAATAGGCCCTCAAAGTTCTGAAGTTGGGAAGAGACAGTTGGAGTTTCAGCTGTTCTAGAATGAGTTCGTTCTTGGTGATCCACGTGGAGGGAAAAAATTCAGAGTTGCAAAAAAATGCAGGTTGGACAAGCGAAGAGGTTCTTCAGTGTTTTACTGGTTGAATGGTTAGAGTCTACTAATGTTTGGTTGTGCCTGGACCAACTATAAGTTATCTTTTATAATGGATTGTTTTGGCAATGTCCGTGCGAAGGTTTTTGATCCATGTAAAGAGTTCTTCAAGGGGTTTTCTTTCATTAACAAATTTGGTGTTCTTTACTTTTTATGCTTTTGATCTATACTGTAAGATTGACACTTAATGTTTAATTAGACATTAAACTTAATCATTCAGAAGCAATAAATAAGTAACTTGTTGTTTTTTATTGGTTGATTGTTTTAATTTCGCATTATACACTTCTAGGTGTTGTTGAGTCAAAATGCCACCCTATAATTTTCAATTTTTATTATGGAAATTTATTTAAAATTGTTAATAAACGATTAGTTAATACTGTTGTTTGTCTCTATGTTTAGTATTTTGATAGAATAAGCAAAACAACGGGCTACTATTATCTTATAGCATAACCACTGATTTAGTAGAAAATATTACACAAAATCATGTTATAATAATCTCTACATCCAGAATATCAATTACTTTAACAATAACACACAATTTTTGAAGATGAAATCACAAATATTAGCTTTTAAATTGAAAAGACATTGATTACAAAGGAAGGGATGATTGTTTTACCTAAGAATGAATTCGTATTTAGTTCCGGATCTGGTTAAAATGTTGGAAATGGTTTTAAATTAGTAAAATAGGTCAACTTTATCCTCCAATTCAGTGGAACCCGTACTCCAATTTTAACAGGGCCAAGCATATTCATGTTCTACTCCTAGAGGTGATTAATATGATATATTTATTTATCGAAAACCATTTAAAATTGAATGAAATATTTGATGTCGAAGTACCACACGTGAAACTATAAACTAGTCAAGAATTTGACTTAATTGGAAATTGCTAGACACTTATCTCACATAGGAAAGTTATGGAACTTTAGTATGGTTTATATAGTGAAAGTTTGACAATTAAGTTTGGGCCCCAAGGGGTACCGAGTCTTTGAAAGGGAGGAATCTTATATCCTATTGCGTTCGGTCCTAAACCCACACGTGCGCTCCATCGTCGCCGTTCGTCCGACCTGAGCTCGTACCCCGTGTTCGAGTCCTGTCAGGTAGGTCAGGTTCGTGTATGGGGACGGGTGGATCCTACCCTATATATATATTTTTTGGACAAAATTTATTTACATTTTTGGGCTAAATTATAATTAATCAAATTCTTGGGTACTTAATAAAATTATTTTAAACGGTATTTTTTATTTCCTACCGTTTGCTTTTCCCAGGTATTTACTAGTCTGGGTCGATTGTTAACCGACTTAACAGACGTCTGTTAATCGACTTAGCAGGCGCAGTGTTTCAATTTGAACAAAGCTGTCTGTTTGGGTTTGGAGGGTTGTCTGAATAATGACGACTGTTCTGAAAAGGTTTGAAGGATGTTGAAATGGCCATGAACGAATCTATAAATAGTTTGTCCTATTGCCATAATAATTACACCATTTTTATTGCGAACTTTCTCTACTTTAAATCTCATTCTCTCTCTTATTCTGATATTGTTCTCGAAGTGAAAATACTTTATTGAGTTCGTGTAACTCCTGCAGATTGCTGTGCTGCTTCCATAGGAGACGAAATTCATTCTATCATGAGATATGATTGTTGAACTCCTTTAGTACTTTTGAAGGCAACAAATTCGTTTTAAGAAAATATTGTGAAGTCCGTGGGCTCGAATTAAATTTATGATCATGTTGATCATCTCGTTACACTGTTCAAATTATAGTACGATAATTCTGTCAGTGTTGTATATTCAGATTGTTTGAAGGATGAATTTATACTCCAAAAATAACAAACTTAAAACGAATTTGTTTTATTCTGGTTTATTCTGTTTCTATTCCTTTTCACTATTTATCTTCTGTTTGTGTTTAAGAAATGATAACTTTTGGTACTACACTTCCTAATACAATCAGAGAAAAACCTAAGAAATTTAATGGATTAGATTTTAAGCATTGGTAACAGAAAATACTTTTTTATTTGACAACATTAAGTATGGCAAAATTTCTCAAAGAAAATGCATTATCATACACCGAGGAAGAAAGTGATGTCGAGATATTGGTTGTGGTTGATGTATGGAAGCATTAGGATTTTCTTTGCAAAAATTATGTACTCAACGGATTGGACAATACATTATATAATATGTATTACAATGCGAGGTTTGCAAAAGAATTATGGGAATCTTTGTACACCAAATACAAAACTGAAGATGTCGATCCAAAGAAATTCATTGTCAGTCATTTTTTGGATTGTAAAATGGTTGGCAACAAGACTGTCATATCCCAAGTTCAAGAACTTCAAATTATACTCAGTGATATCCATGTCGAAGGAATGAAACTAAGCGAATCATTCAAGTTGCTGCACTAATCGAGAAATTGCCACCTTTCTGAAAAGACTTCAAGAATTACCTAAAGCGTAAGCGTAAGAAAATGAAACTTGAAGATGCCATTGTTCTGTTGAGAATAGAAGAAGACAATCGAAAATCTGAAAAGAAGAGTGGTGCATTTCATTCAATGAAATCAAAGGCCAATATTGTGGAAAGAGGTTTCAAGACTAGCAAAAAGAGGAAGAACAATGGCGAATGGCAAAATGGTTCTTCAAAGGCTCCTAAAATGTTCAAAGTCAATTATTATAATTGCGACAAGGCAGGACTTCGGTCCAAGGATTGTCGGAAGCCAAAGAATATCAAGGGAAAAACTCTTTAGGCCAATGTAAGAGAACATGACAACCTTACTAATAAGGTGCAAGACATAAATCTTTCCGTGATCGTTTTTTAATGCAACTTAGTTGGGAATACTAAAGAATTGTGGGTGGATACTGGAGCTATTCATCACATATGCTCAAACTGTTGGATGTTCTCTCCCTAGAAAATGATGGATCATGATGAAGAACTCTACATGGAAAACTCTTCATCTTCTAAAGTTGAAGGACATGGAAAGATAGTGCTGAAAATGGCATGTGGAAAGGAGCTCATTTTGATTTACATTCTTCATGTGCCCGATATTCAAAAGAATTTGGTATCTAGTTCCCTATTAAGCAAGAACGGGTTTAAATTAGTATTTGTTCTAGACAAATTTGTACTTACAAAGAATGATATGTTTGTAGGAAAGGGCCACATAAATGAGGGGCTTTTAAGTTGAATGTAATGACTGGTGTACCTCCTACTATGAATAAAATTATATCTTCTTTTTACTTGATTGAGCCGTTTAATATTTGGCATGAACGATTAAGGCATGTAAATTATAATATTTTTTGTAGACTAATCACAATCACAAATTCGATTTAGATCCTAATCACAAATACGATATATGTGTAGAAGCCAAAATGACTCGTTTACCCTTTCGTTATGTTGAAAGAAGTACCGAACCTCTATATTTAATTCACACTGATATATGTGATTTAAAGTTTGTTCAAACTAGAGGCGGTAAAAAGTATTTTATCATTTTTATCGATGATTGTACTTGATATTGCTATATGTATTTACTCAAAAGCAAAGACGAAGCAATTGAATAGTAAAAGTACTTTATTACTATTATTGATCATTGCACTCGATATTACTACGTGTATTCACTCAAAAGCAAAGACGAAGCAATTGAATTGTTTAAACACTATAAGTTAGAGGTTGAGAATCAACTTAGCAAAAAGATTAAGGCAATAAGAAGTGATAGAGAGGGTGAATATGATTCCCCTTTTGAACAATTCCGTTCGAAACTTGGAATTGTTCATCAAACTATAACGCCTTATTCTCCTCAATCTAATAGTATTGTTGAATGCAAGAATAGAACAATGAAGGAGATTATAAATATTATGTTGATAAGTTTGGGATTGCCGTATAACTTGTAGGGAAAGCTTTGCTTTCTGCCATTATATTCTCAACAAATTACTATATTGAAAAACACACAAAATACCTTATTAATTATAGAAATGTTACAAACCTAGCTATAAATACTTAAAGGTATAGGGATATTTGGTTAATGTAGAAATATCTAAACCTAAAATGGTTAAGATGGGATCTAAAACCATTGATTGTGTATTCATTAGTTATGCTTACCATAGCAGTGCGTACAGATTTGTTGTACATAAGTCTGAAATACCCGATGTGCATGTTAATATAATTATTGAATTGAGGGATGTTACATTTTTCGAAAAAAATTTCCTTATAACATTCAAAGTGAATCAAATTCACTAAAGAGACCTTGTGAAAATGAAGAGGTTATAGATCAAGAATCTATAAATAAAGAAGAACCAAGACGCAATAAAAGGGCTAGGTCGACAACCTCCTTTAGGCCTAGTTTTCTAACATATTTATTAGAAAATGAATCTCAAAGTTATAAAGAGGCTATGTCATCGACTGAAGCTTCATATTGAAAAGAAGTTGTTCATAGTGAAATTGAATCCATACCACAAAATCATAAATAGTAGACCTTCCTCCTGGCAATAAGTCATTGTGGGTGTAAATGAATTTTCAAAAAGAAAATGAAAGCATATGGATCAATTGACAAATATAAAGCTAGACTTGTCTCTAAAAGGCTACAAGCAAAAAGAAGGTCTTGATTATTTCGATACCTATTCACATATAACAAGAATTGCTTCCATACGCATGCTTATTGCGATAGTAGCGTTGAATTGTTTGGATATACATCAAGTGGATGTTAAAACGACTTTCTTGAACGGTGAATTAAATGACGAAATTTATATAGAGCAACCTGAAGGATTTTTGGCCTCATGAAAAGAAAGAAAGTGTATCGACTTGTTAAATCACTTTAGGATTAAAACAGACTTCTAAAAAATGGCATGAAAAATTTGACATGATTATAATGTCAAATGATTTCAAAATTAACGAGTGTAAAAAATATATGATGTCAAGAGCACTCAAAATGGATATGTCATTATATGTTTATACGTAGATGACATGTCGATTATGGGTAACAATGATACCATAATTTAAACTACTAAAAGGATGTTAAGTTTGAAATGAAGGACTTGGAGGTTGCCGATGTTATGTTAGGAATTGAAATTTTTAGAACATCCAATGGTCTCATATTAACTCAATCACACTACATTGAGAAAATTCTCGATAAGTTCAAGAAATATGATATCATTTCTATTAAAACACTTATATATGCCAGTATGCATATTGTTTCTAACAATGGTGATAGTAAGTCTCAATTGGAATATTCTCCTATTATTGGCAATTTAATGTACGTCGTGAATTGCATTCGAACTGATATTGCTTATTCTATTAGTAGGCTCGATCGATATATGAGTAATCTGAGCACTGAGCACTAGAGGGCAATTGTTAGAGTTTTAAGGTATTTAAAATATACTAAAAATTTCAGATTGCACTATTCGAGATATCCAGCAGTACTTGAAGGATATTGTGATACAAATTCGATATAAGATGGTAAAGACTCCAAATCGACAAGTGAATATATATTTACACTTGAAGGTGCTACGGTATCTTCAAAATTTTCAAAACAAACATGTATAGCTAAATCAACGATGGAATACTAATTCAATGTGTTAGATAAAGCTGGGGGAAAAGCCGAATGGCTACGAAACTCTAGAGGATATTTCATGTTGGGTAAAACTTGTGCCTACTATATATATCCATTGCGATAGTCAATCGACAATTGGAAGGGCATAGAATGCTATGTATAAAGATAAATCTCAACATATAAGTTGTAGACGCAATACCGTAGACAATTATTTTCTACTGGTATTATCTTTATAGATTATGTGAAATAAAAAGAGAATATTGTGAATCCTCTAACTAAAGGTTTCACGAGAGAGCAAGTCGAAAGTTTATCGAAGGGGGTGGGGTTAAAACCAGTAAAATAATCAAGAGTTTCCATGGCGACAACCCAACCTATTGACTGAAGATCCCAAGATTTAGGTTCAATGAGACAATCGAACTGTGAAAAACTCAATATGCACTGGGGAGATTTTTTACTTCTACACATTCCTATGATGAGTCAGTGCGTAACTTCCATGAAAAAGGTTAAGTTATGCTTTTAATGATCTCTATATCTTGATTTGTTCAAGTAGAGTATTGTAGAATACTCTTTATAGAGATCACCTATGTGAGTGAGAAGGGGCTGCTTCTACGAGAGTTATGTGAAGATAAATTCTTTAAAAAACACTCATGAACCAGGACGTCCAATGTCAAAATGGACACAAACGTGAGAACCAATTGTGTTTGAAGGGAACTATGTGACTTCTATTGTCTACGTTTACATGAACGGCTAACTGTTCAAAGTATCTTGCTACTAATTGGCCAAGTAAATTCGTTAGATTTTACTAAGGAAAGTTCAAAGTCTTTGGCTATTTATCTTGATGCGGTTTTTCTTCATTTATACTTTGAAAAACATATCAAATGTTGTTGTTTGGAAAATGCCAACGTATTTTATTCATGTGGGGGATTGTTAGAAATGGTTTTAAATTAGTGAAATGGGTCAAAATTATGCTCCATTTTTAGTAGGACTCGTACTCCATTTTAACGGAACCAAGCATATTCATGTTTTACTCTACAATGTGATTAACGTGATATATTTATTTATCGAAAATCATTTAGAGTTGAATAAAATATTTGATGTTAAAGTAACTTACTTGAAACTATAAACTACTGAAAATTTTGATTTAATTGAAAATTGGTACACTTATTCTACATAGGAAAGTTGGCGAACTTTAGTGTAGTTTATATAGTAGAAGTTTGGCAATTGGACTTGGGCCCCAGGGGTACCATTAGTATTTGGAAGGGGAGACATATATCCTATTGGATTCAATTCTAAGCCAACAACATACACATGCTGCCTTGTCGTCCGTCCGATCAGATCGGCGGTACGGCACGAGTACGAGCTTGTACACATGCCCCGTGTTCGAGTCCGATCGGTCTAAATAATGTGCAGATGCAGATGCGTCCTTGTCCTACATATATCTTTTTGGACAAAATTTATTTAAATTTTAGGGCCAAATTATAATTAATCAAATTCTTGAGTACTTTATAAAATTATTTTAAATAGTATTTTTTATTTCCTACCATTGGCATTTCCTCGCTATTTTTTGTCTGGGTCGACTATTAATCGACTTAACAAACTTCTGTTAACCGACTTAATAGAAGTAGTGTTTAAGTCTGAACAGAGTTGTCGTTCGGGTTTGGAAGGTTGTTTGAATAGTGATGAATGTTCTGAAAAGGCTTGAATGATGTTCGAATGGCCACGAACGAATTTATAAATAGTCTGCCCTACTGCCAGAATAATTACACAATTTCATTGCAAACTTTCTCTACTTTGAATCTCATTTTCTCTCTCGTTCTGATACTGTTCTCGAAGTGAAAACACTTCATTGAGTTCATTGAAACTCTTGCAAATTGTTGTGTTGCTTTCGTAGGAGACGAAATTTGTTCTATTTTGAGAGACGATTGCTGAACGTCTTTAGCACATTTGAAGGTAGCAAATTCGTTCTATGGAAATACAGTGAATTCAATGGGCTCTAATTAACTTTCTGATCTTGTTGATCATCTCGTTACGCTGTTCAAATTACATTACGATAATTTTGTCAGTGTTGTATATTCAAATTGTTCAAAGGAGAAATTTATACTCCGAAAATAGTAGAAAATGCTTCAATAGGCAGTTATACTTCAATTAGAGCAAGATTTGGTTCAATTCTTTGAGATGCCTACGGAATTCACAATTAAATATTGTCTATCCCACTTAAATCTTGCATGAGTTATTTTAACAATGAATCTGAAGTCTTGAACAGTATGTTGTAATATCAGTTAATTAGAATCTATGCACGTAGAATTCAAGAACATACAAGATTTATAGAAATTCGTCTCAATGTGAAACTACGCCCTCCGCTGTAGTAATCCTCTATGATGAAAAAAAAGGTTTATAGGAAAAAATCGCACTTCTATCTTCTCTACCCTCTCTTTTTCTCGTTTTGATGATATTATAAAGTCTAACCTTATTTACAAGATAACTTGGGGCAAAATCAAATTTTAAAAAGACTCCACTTCGTTAATAGAATTTTACAAGAATAATTCGGCTTTACAACAAAACAATATTTAAGATCAACGGTAACCAAGCTCTACAACTTAACAATAGTTGTTGTGTTTTTTATATAGCAAGTGTACGATATCGTAACAAGTAATATAGTGGACCTTTGAGTCCGGATTATCGTTCCCACGAGGACTATACTTTAGACCTTAATTAAATTTTTCTAACTCCTATTCGATAAAAGTAAACAAAGAATTTTGATGGG
>CAIGRT010042557.1:0-14092 GCA_903798405.1 Fraxinus platypoda | reverse complement strand
CCAGGTTCTTTAGAAGACAGAAAAATCC
Source organism: Fraxinus platypoda (assembly GCA_903798405.1). Taxonomy (NCBI): domain Eukaryota; kingdom Viridiplantae; phylum Streptophyta; class Magnoliopsida; order Lamiales; family Oleaceae; genus Fraxinus; species Fraxinus platypoda. The sequence continues at coordinate 14,064 of CAIGRT010042557.1, read as the reverse complement.
TTTTGAGAATAAGATCGTCTCTTCTGAATGATTTTTTCTTGACCTTGACGTTGTAGTACCTTACCATTTTCCTTTGATAGGAGGCTAGCTTTATTTGTGAATCATCTCTCATTTCTTCAAGGAAATCAAGCTCACATCGCCTTATCTCTTCATTGGATACTTCGTTGAATTGCAGGCGACGAGGCGAAGGAAGGCCCACTTCAACTGGGCGCATGCCTTCGGCCCCATATACCATGGAGAAATGGGTCTCTCTTGTCGCGGTTCGACTGGTGGTACGAATTGCCCACAACACATGGGGGAGCTCGTCCATCCACACCCCCCTTCGATGCATCAAGTTTCTTCTTCAATAGGTGCTTTATAGTTTTGTTGACTGCCTCGACCTGGCCATTTGCCTGGGGGTGGTGAGGGGAGGAGAAATGCTTTTTGATACCCAATTTGTCACATAGTTATCTGAGCTTCTTGTTGTCAAACTGCCGCCCGTTGTCTGTGACTATTGAGTGGGGAATTCCGAACCGGCATATGATATTTTTCCAAATGAACTTGGAAGTGTTTGGTTCAATTATTTTAGCCAATGGTTCTGCCTCGACCCACTTGGTGAAGTAATCAATGGCGACAATCGCATAGCTTGCACTCCCTTTTCCTTTTGGCATAGGCCCTATTAGGTCGACCCTCCATTTGGCGAAGAGCCAGGATTGGATACTACGGTCAACTCTTGGGATGACTGTCTTTGAATGGAGGAGAAGTGCTGACACTTGTCGCACCTTTTCACGAATTGTACAGCATCATTTTTCAAGGTTAGCTAATAGTACCCTTGCCTTAGTACTTTATGGGCCAATGTTGGGGCCCCCATGTGGTTTCCACATATTCCTTCGTAGATTTCTCGTATGACGTAGTTAGTCTCCTCTCCTCCAGTACACCGTAGGAGAGGGGATGAGAAGCCCATTTTGTAAAGTACTTCGTCTTGGAGTACATAGTGGGCGGCTCTTCGTCTGACTTGTGGCCTCTTCCTTGCTTTCCAGCAAGATGTGGTCTTTGAGGTAAGCTATAATAGGTTGCATCCGCTGTGGGGTTCCTCCAACCCACATCACCTCTTTTACTTTGGTTATGGAGGGCCTGGGGAAGTATTCAACCGGTACAATTTTGAGCAATTCTAAGTCTTTGCTATTGGCCAATTTCGATAGGGCGTCCGCGTACATATTCTCCGTTCTTGGGATTTGGGTCAACTTAAACTTTTCAAAGCATGGGATCAGGTCCATAACCTTCTTCAGGTATACTGCCATGCCTTTATCTTTGGCTGCAAAACTGCCGTTGACCTGGCTTACAACCAGCTGAGAGTCGCTGCGAACTGCCAAGTTCTTGACTTGCATTTCTTTGACCAATCTGAGGCCCGCTAAAAGTGCCTCACACTCAACTGCATTGTTGGAGGTCTTAAAGCCAAACCTTACTGCACAATTAAGCTTGTGACCCTTTGGGCTTTCTAGCAGTACACCAGCCCCTGATCTCATTTCTCCGGCGGATTCGTCAACAAACAATTTCCAGGCTGGGGGGTCTGCCGATTCCATCGTTATATTGGTATTTGTTGCCTCTGTGAATTCTGCTATGAAATTCGCCACTGCTTGCCCCTTCATTGAGGTTCTTGGTTGATATGAAATGTCAAATTCGCTTAATTCCACAGCCTATTTCATCAATCTCCTTGATGCGTATGACTTTTGAAGCACTCGTTTAAGGGGGAGACTCGTTAATACACGTATGCTATGGGCCTGAAAGTAGGGCATCAGCTTCCTAGAAGTGATCATAAAGGATAAAGCAAGCTTTTCCATATCAGTATAACGCGTTTCAGCTAGCAGGAGGGCCTTGCTTACGTAGTAGACAGGTAATTGAGTGCCGCCCTCTTCTCTTACCAGCACCGAACTTATAGCATTGGCATTTACAGCCAGATATAGTAGCAATGCTTTTCCATCCTTGGGCTTCAAGAGAAGAGGGGCTTGGTCCAAGTGCTTCTTCAGCCCTTTGAACGCCTCGTCACATTCTTCATTCCACTTGAACGTTTTTCCCACTTTCAAGATTTTAAAGAAATGAAGGCATCTATCCATAGCTTTGGAGATGAAGCGATTTAGCGCTGCCAGATGTCCTGTCAACATTGCACTTCCTTGGGCTTGCTGAGGGATTTCATGTCCCTCAAGGCCTTAATTTTCTCAGGGTTCGCCTCAATGCCTCGCTGGTTAACCATATAACCCAAGAACTTTCCAGAAGCGATGCCAAAGGTGCATTTCAATGGATTCAGCTTCATCTGGTATTCCCTTAAGACCTTGAAGGTAGCCCTCAAGTGTTCAATGTGGTCTGTAGAGCTGAGGCTCTTTACGAGTATACCTCCATCGTTTTCCTATGAGGTCGAAAAATATTTTATTGACTAGCCGTTGATAGGTTGCGCCAGCATTTTTCAAACCAAACGACTTGACTTTGTAGCAGTAGAGGCCTCTATTAGTGATGAACGAGGTGTTTTCCTCGTCTGTTGGGTGCATGAAGATCTGGTTATATCCTGAGTATGCATCCATAAAACTCAAGAGTTCGTGGCCTCCAGTAGAATCAACTAGTTGGTCGATTCTTTGAAGTTGAAAACTGTATTTTGGGCAAGCTTGATTGAGGTTGGAGAAATCTATGCAGACCTTCCATTTACCATTGGCTTGCTTCACCAAGACGGGGTTGTATATCCATTTTTGGGTATACTGCCTCTCTGATGAACCCATTAAATATGAGTTTTTGTACCTCCTCTTTCAGGGCTACGTATTTCTCTGGGTTCATGGCTCTCTTTTTTTTGTCTGTGAGGATTGAACTTTGGGTCCACATTAAGTCGATGGCAACTGACCCTGGGATCAATGCCCACCATGTCCTCGTGTTTCCACGCAAATATATCCAAGTTGTTAAGTAGGAAGTCCTTAAGCCTGGTTTTTTCTTCTAATTCGAGCACATTCCCTATTTGTAACACCCTCGTGGGGTCATGTGAGTGCACAGGGAAAGATTTAAACTCTTCTGCCGGGGTTGCCTGTAAGTTTGATTCTGTGACCCTGTGGTCTAAATCCACTTCAATGATCCCTTCTTCAGGGACATCTATCATGTTGACGTCTCCCCCTTGTTCAGGGGTATGACATTCTTTAGGTGCATCAACCATTTCAACATTTATCCAAACCATATTTATACTGCGGGGCTCGAATTTTCTTAAAGAGCTAAGGTAGCACTCACTTGATCCCATCTAATCCCCTCGCACTGTGGCAACTCCTTCTTTGGTAAGAAACTTCATACATAAGTGATTTATAGATGTTACAGCCTCAAGTTCTTTTAAGGTGGGTCATCCCAATACTCCGTGGTAGGCAGATCAGTGGTCTACAACGAGGAACTTCATGAAGTGATGAGCCTTAAATGGGGGCTCCCCCATTTCCACTGCCAATGTGATCCTCCCTTTGGGGATGATGCTATCACCAGTAAAGCCATATAAGGAAGCGGTCATGAGGGTGAGTTCGTGGTCCACCATTATCTTGTTGAAGGTGGTTCCGAATAGGATATTAACGGAACTCCCATTGTCCACAGCATGTCTCAGTCCATTCCTGGCTATGACGGCTCGTACCACCAATGCGTCACAATGTGGGTAATGAACTCACACAGTGTCCCAGATCCGCGGCCAGTGCTATTGATCAAGTAGCTCACCATGAAAAGGTCCTTCGCTTCTCTTGCGTAGTTCCTCAGGGCGTTCTTGGAATCTCCCCCTATGTGTGGACCACCTATGATGGTGTCGATTTCTCTGATGGAGCATTATCAGCATTTGCTGGAGGCTCCCTCTTTGGCCTCTGTCCCCTTGCCCTATTTCTATCTTCCTCATGCTCCCACTAAGGTGATTCATTCCTACGGTGCCGCCTAGCCTCGTTATGCCTAGGCTCTCTCTCTTGCCTAGGCTGGGGTGCACTTCTTTGTGTTTGACGAACGTTTCTGCCCTCAATACGGGGGCCAGTTGGTTCTTCATGATTCTGCCTGGATAGGCAGTTCTTAGTAATGTGGCTATTGGTTCGATGATATGTGCAATATTGCCTATCTTGAGGCTCCCTATTTCTCCCCCTGTCTCTTCCTCTGGATGGGTCGGCTGCCTTTGAGGCTCCGGTCCAACCTCCTCATACGCTAAAGAAGGCACTGCATTTAGCGTGGCTCTGGCCAACGCTTGGCCTGAGGTGGGGGCTATCGTGTGTCCTGCTGGGTCCACTACTGGTCCACCAAATGGGATATAGGGCCTATTCACTACCTTTGAGGTAATGGGAGTCCCAGTGAGGTTCTATTGCGGTGATCAATCAGTTCCTCATTAACGATTTCGCTTCTCATCATCTCCACCAAAGCATCGTAAGAAGTGGGATTCATGTTTCGCATGTCCCTCCAGAATATGGTGTTCATGTTGAGACCCCCACTTAGGGTGGAAAAAGCCTCTCTATCCGTAATCTGCTCGCAATAGGTCATTTCGTTTGTGAAACAAGCCAAGTAACTTTTTAAGGTTTCACCTGCATGTTGCCTCATGTCTTGTAGCCTTTGGATCGGGGCTTCTCCTTCTTTACTAGATAGGTATTGGTTCAGAAAGGCCTTTTTGAGGTCTGACCAACTTTTGATGTTGCCAGTTGGGATGCGGCTGTACCAAATTTTTACCGCCCCCATTAGCGTGAGGTAAAAAGCTTTGCATTTTAGCACCGACGAGGCTCCTCGTATAGACATGTGGGTCTTATAGTTGTTGAAGTGCTTTGCCGGATCACCTTTTCCCTCATATTTGGGTATCTTTGGGGCACATAGTGGTTTGGGACCGGGGCACTTCTCAATTCTTAGGAGAAGGGCAAGCTTTCATCGTTGTCATCCAACTTGAATGATCTGCATGGGCCATCAGAGTCATTTTCCTCTGCTTGATAACGAGGGGGTTGCGACGTTCCTGCTTGATTCTTTAAGTTCGCCTCATCCCTCATTTCTCGCCTATTTCTAGGCGGAGGTGGAATCCCTTGAGGTTCATATCCTTGGTGTTGTTCTTGCCCTCTTTGAGCAGGAGGTAGCTGATGGGACTTATTTCTAGGCCTTGAGGGTCCAATCCGATCGAAGACACCGTTGGAGCTTTGAGGTTCATGCTCTTGAGTGTATTCTGGTGGAAATTTTCACTCATGTGGTATGTTGTCGTTAGGTCAGCTTGTAACGTAGTTGGTTGATATATCTACTTCCACATCCCTCTCCGTTGGGCTGCCACCCATGTCATACATTTGAGAGTATGTTGCTGTGTCATTCTCCTCACCTTCTTGGGGAAACATTCCATGTCGATGCACCTAAAATTCTGCCTGCTAATGCATTGCATGAGTAACTGTTGCATGGCAGCGTTTTGTTGGGGCCATGTTTCTCATATTTGTAGAAATTTGCCCTACTTCTCTGGCTAGGCGTGCTGTGGTACCGCCTCGCCTGTGTTGGTGATGGAGGCAATGCATGTTCACATTTTTGCGGAGGACCTCTTCTTCAGAGGCCTCTTGCTGCTTGTTTCCATCATGCGATCCTTGGTGGCTGGAACTCATCGCGAGTATTTGATTTTGAGTTAGCAGTAAGTGTTCAAGATGTCCTTTCTTTTTGGTGGTTCTTTCCTCAAGAACCAAACCTTTTTCCAATGCCTTGTTTCAAATGGCTTTTACCACAAAGATATTAGTGGTTATGGTATCGTAGGTTCCCACAGACGGCGCCAATATGTTGATCCCAAAAAAATGTACCAATGATGTGGACAACAGATCCCAAGACCTCTCACGTCAACGCAAGCTGAGTTCTGGCACACTTGGACAAACCGTTGGTGGTACCTGGCCTTCTCCGACAGTCAAGTCAACTAGATGAATGATTTTGGGTGTGGGATAGCTTAGAACGTGAGCCTCCAATAATCAAAAGGGGGTCGACTTAGGAGTAGATAGCTGAAAATGTGTAGCAAGAATATAGCTTCAATAGTCTAAACTTGCATTAATCTTGAATTACACTAAGTGTGAGCTTTTATACTTGGGTAAGATAAACGAGGTCCGTCGGATGATAGGGCACGTGGCCTCATCAGATCGATTGACCCTTCTTGTTGCACACATCAATCAATCAATCAAGACATTAAATGCTAGGACCCATTTCGTATCCATAAGTCCTAGCTTTTACAATTGGGATGTGACCGTGTAGGTGTACAGTGGAGGCATTGGCAGTCAATTATCTTATCAATCATTGCACCACAAGATCTATTAAGGATCTTGACATCGCCTTGTCAGGACCGACTTTTGCCTGGGGCGTCTGCCCAAATGGGGTCTGTCCGATTTCGTTCAATGGGGAAAGGGTCGTCTCCATACATATAACATGGTCGTCTATGTTGCTGTGTAAGGTGTGGGGCCCTCATCGTCTGCTACGTAGTTTAATCAGCGCCACGTGTGGCCTTTAACTTATCTTATGTGTAACAAGGTGTTCAAAGAGTGGAATCAGCTAGATGATTTAAAACAATGGGGACTGGAGTTGTCTTTAGCTGTGCTAGGGAAGAAGCTTGCAGCTCCAAGTATCATAGTTAGAAGCAATAGTTGCTTTTAGTGTGGGTGATGGAGGAGTGTGGAATGGTTGGATATTGGAGGGAGATGTACACTATTGATATGATGGGAGAATATATGAAGTTTCCTGGTCTTGAATGATCCTAATGATATGAGGTTTACACACATGTTGGAGTTCTTGCTGCTAAGGACTCATTTCACTTGGAAAGGTACATGAAGAGTTTGGTTTTGCTGGACAGAGAATGCCATTTTGCAATCCGAGGCTCCTACCTGTGAAGGTGAAGCTTGGGGATCCTCTTGAATGGCTTGGACTTACCATAGGGATTAGAGGTTGCAGGTTAACTTCAACATATTGGTACCACTATATAAAGTTACAAATCATATGAATTTGAGAATTTATGCACTGGATTATGGGAAAAATAAAATTTGTGTGGCTCTAGTTTCTTTTAATATGTAATCCATTATGTATACTTTTATGTACAAGTAGCAAAATCCTTCTTTTAAGTATATTTTGCGAAACTAAGACAGCGTTAGTAATGGTGTAACTTATATGTTATATGCCGAGACTCCTTTAGGTCCTTGGTATTTGCTACATTATTATTATCTAGGATAGAAGTGACTGGTTCACAAGCCAAAACTCGTCTCCACAAAAAACCTCCTCGATTTGGCTTGGCTTGTCACGCTTTGGACATCGCCACATGGATCGTTGAGGCCCCATGAAAATGACTCTCCTTCGCTCGGAAGATGCGAGGGTCTTGGTAAATATCCTTTTTGTGTTCCGTACCTTGGTGATGGCTACAGACACCAAAATAATTATATTTATCTTCTCTATGCATGTTTAAACTTTTAGATATTATGATTTAACACCTCGAATATTCTATCTCGCAAAAAGGTCAAACATATGAAAGAACTTTGATTGAAAAAAAAAATTTAGTCTACATGAGAGAATAAATGTAGAAATTAAATTGTCCTTTTTTTAGTAGTTTAAACTTTCTGGTGAGAAAGTTCAACAAAATGATTGTTTAACTTTAAGTAAATAGTTTAAACTTTAATAAAATGATCATTTAAACTTTAAGTAAATAGTTAATAAAATGATCGTTTAACTTTTAAGTAAATACTTCTCCACCACAAATCACACCTTTCGTAATACTTTAAGAACAATTTTTTTTAACTGTTTTTTATTATCTAAAAGTTCAATTACTATTTCATAGTCATTTCCTTCCATAGTCATACATTCCTCCATAAATTAACATTTAGTCGAGTTTTTTCACGGCATCATTTACATAATATTTTTCTCACTTTCATTTTAAATAATATATCTTTAATAATTATATTACTATATTCTTCTCTCCTATGAAGACTTCTCACCAACAAGAAAAAATAATTCGAGCTGAGTCTGAGTCTGAGTCTATATGCATGTCGATCGGTCCGGATTAGCCCATTCGTTTGTTACACTTAGTGAATCTGTCGCTCTATTTAGGGGCACTTATTGAATCTGTCGCTCTGTTTCTTAAATGAGATAATGAGACGTGCTGTCTCGAATTCGCTCTTATCTGAATAAATCCCATCAATGCATTTTTATATATGACACCTCACTCTTCTTGGGAAGTGGAAAGACATGTTGGCATCTTCTCATTTGTAATACGAAGTAGATAAGAATTTGATAGAGATTTCAAAGATTACAATCATAGAAAATCCAAGACGTGTTACGGCAGTTTTCGCGCGTTTGAATAGGAAATGCATGCAACACCGTCGGTATATCCATCATTGTCCCCTTCTTTTACTGTTAACCAGAAAACGCCATTGCCTGATTAAATCAACCACAAATGGAAAAGATGCCGTCGATCATACTGCTCAAGATATTTTGTGGTCTCCAACCTTCTATATAAAGGATGCAATCTGAACTGAACGTTAGCATCTTCATTCCAACCTTCAAAAAGGAAACTAATAGTTTCACCTTTCTCCTTGTCCAGAGAATGGCTTCAAAATCTGGCAAAATCAAGTTTGCAAATTATGTGCCACTTTATGTTATGCTTCAGGTAAGTATCAAAAAAGTTCCATTACTAACATACTGTCTAGTACTATACAATTCATTTTACCAAACAAAACTCTAGTCTCTAATGTACTCTTTTTCCTTTGTTCATTAATGACAGTTGGGAGTTGTTAACAGAGAAAACAAATTCCCGGACCAAGAAAAGCTGGAGAAGCAGCTCAAAGAGCTAAAAGCTGTTGGAGTTGATGGTGTAATGGTAGATGTCTGGTGGGGAATTATAGAGGCCAAAGGTCCAAAACAGTATGATTGGTCTTCCTACAAGAAATTGTTCCAACTCGTTCAAAAATGTGGATTGAAAATACAGGCTATAATGTCATTCCACCAGTGTGGTGGCAATGTAGGAGATGCTGTGTACATTCCTATCCCAGATTGGGTACTTGCTGTTGGAGAAAAAGATCCCGATATTTTCTACACTAACCGATCGGGTACTAGGAACAATGAGTACCTCTCACTTGGTGTGGATAACTTGCCTTTCTTTGGAGGTCGAACTGCTGTACAGGTATGACTTGTTATGTCTCGTATTTTGTTAGTAATATGAACTCTTCTGCTTTATATGTTTTTGACATATACAAATTCTTATGTATAGATGTACAGTGATTACATGAAGAGCTTTAGAGAAAACATGTCAGATATTTTGGAAGCTGGAACCATTGTAGACATTGAGGTAGGACTAGGCCCTGCAGGAGAGCTCAGATATCCATCATATCCTGAGACTCAAGGATGGAAGTTCCCCGGCATTGGAGAATTTCAGGTGAGATAAAGACTAGTATGTTACCCCCTTCTTTCAAATAAATCAACCGAGCCCCATTCTAACAGGGAAATTGATATTATGATTGCAGTGCTATGACAAGTATTTGAGACAACATTTCAAGGAGGCTGCGACCAAGGCAGGGCACCCAGAATGGAACCTCCCAGATGATGCAGGAACATATAATGACACCCCTGAGAAAACAGGATTTTTCGGAAGAAATGGGACTTACCAGACAGAAAAGGGAAAGTTTTTCTTAACATGGTACTCTAACAAGCTACTAGACCATGGGGATCAGATAGTAGAGGAAGCCAACAAAGTCTTCTTGGGATGCAAAGTCAAGCTCGCTGCTAAGGTACGTGTTATTAGCAAAAGATTAATATGAATGGACGTGAAAGTACTTATGATATTCCGGAATATAAAATTTAATGAGAGCCATGACTATCATCGTAGTAAAGTACTACGAGTAACGGTCTCTATTAATGTTGTGGTAACCTTTTACGGATCGGTATCTGTTATGGACGGACTTCTGATCTTATTTCGTGCTGTGTTTCACAAATCTCCGATTTTTCTCTGCACAAACAGGTTTCTGGAATCCACTGGTGGTACAAGGATGAAAGTCATGCTTGTGAGCTAACATCAGGCTACTATAACCTGACTGGCAGGGATGGATACCGGCCAATAGCAAGGATGTTGTCCAGACATTATGGAACCTTAAATTTCACATGTCTTGAAATGAGAGACACCGAACAACCGGCGGAAGCTAAAAGTGCACCTCAAGAACTTGTTCAGCAGGTTGAACTGTCAAATTTTCCCTCAAATTCTTGAAAACATAAAAATAGTAACTTCTTAAATGTTATTAGGTACCTTTGGTTGTAGTTACTTGTGACATAACTCCCTAAACTGTAGATATGCAAAATATGGGGCGATAGGGTATCATTCGGATCCAGCACCAAGCAAGTCCGGTAGCCGCTCATGTTGGATCCGCCGGAAGCAGTTTTTTTTTGTTGACAATAGATAATATTTTTAGGTTATATAACTGGTAATTCATTTTATTTTTAAATATTTCTTATAACTCAGCTGGTTAGAACTTGCATATTTATATTGGAAGTTTTGATTTCGAATCCTATCTCAACCAATTTATTGTGAAATATTTTTATTTCTAAAATTTTCACCAAAATTAATGCAATAGGAAGGGGATTTGACATTTCCTTAGGGTTATTATTATAAGCTTGACCATTATGACACTTGTTGAATTTTGACACTAAATTTACAAGAATAATATATGTTACATTTTAACAGTTTTAATGCAATTGTAAAAATTTGAAACTGTGCTCTTCCTTTAAATTATACAAAACTTGGCCANTAACAGTTTTAATGCAATTGTAAAAATTTGAAACTGTGCTCTTCCTTTAAATTATACAAAACTTGGCCACAATATCATTTGGTGAATATTGCTAATTTGTACAACAAAATTATTTATGTTCAATATGCACAAAATAATTGTTATATTTAAATTTTATACTTTGTTTGATTTTTATTTTTTTCAAAATACATTTTTCTCTTTTCTTTTCAACCACACATTTTTCAATAAAATAATATTACATGCAAATTCGAGATTTTTCCATATTTTTAACTTCACATTCTCCATCAAATCATTATTCTAAAATGTATTTTTTTGCAAAAAATGGACATCAAACGGGGTTCTTAATATTTTATTACTGCCAACGGTCGACGATCACCAGTGTTGACTCAAAATCCTGGATCCGCCACTGTAGTGTATCGTCTATCATATAGATCTATACTTCATATTGTGTCTTGAGTTGTATAAATCCAACATCTGCTGCGTAAGTAAAAATATGTCTTATCTCGTGTTGAGTCATGTCACGTGTGATTTTCTTCAACACAATAAGATGTAAATTATGGTAATTGTAATTTTTGGACCATATTTATGCAGGTTTTGAGTGATGGATGGACGGAAAAAATAGATGTGGCTGGCGAAAATGCACTTTCAACATACGATCCTGCAGGTTACAATCAAATCCTTCTGAATGCAAGGCCAAATGGTGTCAACAAAAATGGTCCTCCAAAACTGAAAATGGCTGGAGTGACCTACCTTCGTCTGTCAGACGAGCTACTAGAAGAGAAGAACTTCAGCATATTTAAAACATTTGTGAAGAAAATGCATGCTGATCACGTAAGCATCCTTCTCCCAATGCGTTTAGGTGATAAATTTCAATGTCATGTCGTGTACAACTAGACAAATTTGAACATGATTTAAGGAAAAGAAGAATGTGACCAAATCCGTCAATTAACTTATGCAGTTCACTGCATTTTAACGACATAATAACAAAAACTGATATAGCTAGTGCTATTTCTTTTTTCATATTCTTATCGCTGTCGCATTTTCGCAGGATCACAGTCCAGATGTCACTGACGTAGCTCCGCTGCAGCAATCAAAGCCAAAGATTTCAATTGATAAACTTTTGGAAGCAACCAAACCAATCAAGCCATTCACATGGGATGAAGAAACGGACATGAGTGTTGGTAGCAGATCAACCACTTCAAACATGGGCATGTAATAAAAGATCTTTCGAATGAGATAATATGAAGCAATAAGTACTTGAGATGCTGAGGAGTGTACTTTCTGAATAAAAGGATCCAAGTTTCCGACCTCCACTTGTACAGGGAAATTTGGTCCGGCGTTTGTGTAAAATAAGAAGTTGAAATAAATAAACTTGTCCTCTATGGACAGCTTAAGTTTTTTTTAGCAATGTATCTTTAATATAGTAGATAAAGGTCATGCATCTTCAAGTCTCGCCGCCACTAATATATGAAAAGTACACATATATTAGATCTTTAATGAAAAACCAATTCAGCATGCTCGTGAGAGCGCGCGTTGAAGAGTAAATTTTGCCCTTGTTTCACAACCATCATTTTCAAACTTTTTTTTTGCTATATACTCATTTTCAACCACACATTCACACAATACAATATTCTTCACGTAAATCTAAAATTTTTCCCTACTTTTTAATCACACATTCTAATGTCCATTTATTGTACAATTATAGTAGTAATATAATCGAGTGTCTATTATTTTTTCACGTCCAAGGTGTTAGTATTGTGCCAAATATCTAGTAGTTATGAGGGAATAATTACTATATTATTATAAATGCATTTATTTATTATTTGTTAGAATCTGTGTTATTATTTATTGCTTCAAATGAATAAATAATAGAGGTAGAAGAATAAGTACTTGCGACATAATAATCATAAAGAGTTGTGATAGTGAAATATATGTCATGCTATTTTATTCTTGAATTGTCATCAGCCATATGCATTAATGAGATATGTTGCACTCCTCTCTTTTGGAGAAAGTAGTTAATTTTACGAATTTAAGTGTGTACACTTGAAGGGAATATATGAATGCTTGATATATGGAACAAGTTCATAGGATGACATATCATACAAATTCCACATAAAAATCTTAGGGTCCGTTTGATAACCCTCATTTTTCATGGAAGTAGGAATTTTTTTTCTCATTTTCTAGTTTTTGGCTTGTTTGATAGTACAAATTTTCCATGGAAATTTTTTTTCCTCTTACAACCACACATGCATATTTTCCATGAAATTGGAGAAATTGTTTTCCCACCTTTTTTTTTGTTTTTTCTTTGCAATTGGGAAAAATTCTAGACACAATGGTAAAAAAAAATTATCACTTTTATTGACAATTTCCATGAAAAATAAAATCAAACGAATGGTATTCGGTATGGTAATTTTTTTTTCAATTTTTTTTTTTTTTGCAATTGAAACAAATTCTATACCCAATGGTAAGAAAAATTATCACTTTAATGGACAATTTTCATAAAAAAAATGANTGGTAATTTTTTTTTCAATTTTTTTTAATTTTTTTTGCCAATTGGAACAAATTCTAGACCCAATGGTAGAAAAATTTATCACTTTAATGAACAATTTTCATAAAAAAACGAAGTCAAACGGACACCAAACTTTCAATATTTTCCATGGAAAATTATACAAATCAAACACAATTAATTACAATTCCCAGTTTAACAATTTTTAGGCAGATTAACTTCCTATAAAATATTTTCTTTCCATCCATTTTTCACATTTGCCATCAAACGGACCCTTAGTGTCAACTAACCATCTCACAATTATAGTTGTGAAACTAATGTTTCGACTTCAGATCATCATGGAATCTTATGTAAGGATTGTTACACTTTGATGGTGTTAGATGCCACTCTACTCAATGATTACTAATATGACAATAATTGGTTGTGACGTGAATCACGTGAAGATTGATAGTAAGCGATTCTATCATGTCAATCATAGACTTGTATACACTAATTCCTTGGCCAATGTAGAGTTGTGATTTGAAAATGAGTTTTCAAATATGAACACTCTTAAGTCAATTACTTGGAAGTGGGAAATAATATGAAGGGAAAATTGCAGTCACGGTATCAAATCTTTCACATTTTTACAGAATTTGTCCAAACTTTTGATTTGTACCACCCACGGTACCAAACATTTAAATAATTCGCACTCGAAGTCCAGATTGACAGAAACCGTTAGTTTGACCGTCAATTGACCAAAAATTAAAAATCTGACCAATCGTTGACTAATTCTTAAAGGGCAAAATGGTAACTTTCCATTTTTTCATATAAAAAAAAAACTAAAATCAACTAATT
>CAIGRT010042554.1:2098-13840 GCA_903798405.1 Fraxinus platypoda | reverse complement strand
TTAGCAACGAAGTGAATAAAATATGGCGGATAATGGATAGAGTGCAATTCTTAAAGATGAGTGACCATTTGGAAGCATTTTGAAGTTCGATGAGTAAAAATAGCGTAAGTTGAATGAACGATGAAATAATGATTCTGCTGATTTGTAATTTTTTAATGGCCGTCGACGCCACCTGGGAATTTTGTCCGTCAACACCCAATAAACAGATTTTTTGACGGTGGTGGATGGAGGAGAGGTAGCAAAGTAGAATGAAGTTCACTTAGCACTCCGTATAAGTCCAGTGATTTTGGAAACAATTCACTCCAAAAAATCCTTCCCCCCTTGTCTCTCCTGCCGAGCGGTATTCTCTTTCTCTTGCAGTGAAAACTAAAAATCGGATCCCGACAACCCGAATTCGACTTAAACGGGTATGTGCCATTTCTATTCTTCTGATTTAATAAAAAATTCCGTCAATTATATTCAAATTGAATTGCTGGGGCTTTGGCGTTTTAGTATATTGTTTAATTGTTTAATTTGTTATTCTTTTTAATTGCATTCAATAGATTACTTCAGATTTATGGAGCTCTTACTGTTATTTGTAAAGTCCAGTGTGAATACTGACTAGTGTTTTCTACGTGTTTATGTAGGTATTATATGTATATAATTATATGGGTGTAAGTGCATGTGTAAAAGCTTAGGGGGATTTCAATTTTGCAAATGTAAATTTAATATGTATTAGTGTTTGGTACTAAGGCCTATATGAATCCGCAATTGGAGTCTGATATATGTTTTCATTTATAAATGCAGTGCTGGGAATATATAGCTCTTTGATTTGGTAATTCTAGGGTCTCATCTAAAGGAGTAGGGTTTTAGTTTCGTATGATTTCCAATGGTTGCCTGCATTGTAGTTGTGTCGTTCTCCAGCAATTTGATTTGGAATATTGGGATCAGAGTGACTTTGAAATATTATTGTAGCTTATTAAAGTAACTATTTAACTCAGAGAAAAGGGGTTTCCAAATTAAGGCGATGTGAATTATTGAAAGATTGTTTGTCCTTTTTAATTTTTTGATTTTTTGAGGAATAATTTTTTCAAGTCCTTATGCTTTATACCTCTTCTCACCTGAAATTTCAAGGGAGGGGGTGGGTATTAACGATAATTTGTCACTTATTTAGTGGATATAGAGATTTTTCATTTAAATTATTTCTTTTTATCTAATACGAATTGTATATTCTGTTATCAGGGTCCAGCGGCATATTTTAGGTGACTAAAAATTCATAGTCTGGATTGATTGGACCCAATAATGGAAGTTGACTTAGGGATATTCAACCCTGCTCTCGTTCTTCAATCACAATATAAGAGAAGAAGAATTTCTCTGGACAGTGCAGATAATTCTCTGTCATGTAGGGTTTTACGTGACATTGAAGATTCTTTACCAACATTGCAATCTTCTGATTATTATACGGAGCCTTGTTTGAGCGAACTGGCTACTCGGGAATTCATGAGTCCAGGCTTTTGTAGCAGAGTTCAAGACTTTACTGTTGGCAGGGTTGGTTATGGACGTGTTAAATTTATTGGGGAAACAGATGTTAGGTGGTTGAATTTAGACCAAATCATCAAGTTCAATAGATGTGAGATTATTGTATATGAAGATGAAAGTTTGAAGCCAGCGGTTGGAAAGGGACTTAACAAGCCAGCTGAAGTAACTTTACTATTGCAAGCAAAATCTTTCAATCATTGTAATGAGGATTGCTTAAGAAAGTTGAAGCACAAGACAGAAAGTCAGGGAGCACAATTGATCTCGTTTGACCCAATAAATGGCGAGTGGAAATTCTCGGTACAGCATTTTAGCAGATTTGGCCTGAGTGAAGATGATGAAGAAGATATTATAATGAACAATGTGTCTCCTGATGCTCAAGATCCTGCCGATATGATTGACTGTGAGGTTTCAGATATTGATAATGAAACTGCTCCAGTGGACCCGACTCTGCTTTCACATTCTCTACCTGCTCATCTTGGGCTTGATCCTGTCAAGATGAGAGAAATGAGGATGTTGATGTTTTCTGCAGAGGAAGAGGACATACAGAATTTTGATGTTATGCATTCACGTGAGCGACCTACTTTTGCTAAAGAATCCTCAAGATCTCCATTACATCATTCTTCTCAGAGATTAGTTCGCAAGACAAGTCCTCCCATGATTCGCAAGACCCCATTAGCTTTGATCGAGTATAACCCTGGAAGTTATAGCTCTAGCTCTCCTGGATCCATTTTGATGGTCCAACAAAATAAGGGTTTGCACCTGAAGGCATCAAAATCAGAAGGTTTTAAGCTCGACCTTAAGCATGAAACGCCAGTAAGTGGAAACCATTCACATAATATAGTTGATGCAGCTTTGTTCATGGGTAGATCATTTCGAGCAGGGTGGGGCCCTAATGGTGTCCTTGTTCATTGTGGCATGCCTGTTGGGAGCACTGGCCACCAAAATGTGTTATCTTCAGTGATCAATCTTGAAAAGGTTGCGATCAATAAAGTTACAAGGGATGAGAATAACAAAGTCAGAGAGGAACTCAGTAATTTTTGTTTTGATTCTCCTCTCAATCTTCACAAGGAATTAAGTCACGAAACAAAAGAAGTTGAACTGGGATCTTTCATATTAAAGCTTCAAAAACTTGTCTGCAATCGCATGACGCTGTCAGAGATTTGTCGGAGTTACATAGGCATCATTGAAAGGCAACTGGAGGTGCCTGGTTTATCATCTGCTTCACGTGTTTTGTTAATGCACCAAGTGATGGTATGGGAGTTAATTAAAGTTCTCTTTTCCTCTCGGAATATTAGTGGGAAATCGAAGTCTGTGAAAGCTGACAATGAGGAGGATATGATGCCTGATGGTATGGAAAGTGCTCCTGAGATTGATTTGGAAGCACTTCCACTGATGAGGCGAGCAGAATTTAGCTATTGGCTGCAAGAGAGTATTTACCTCCGCGTACAAGAGGAAGTAAGTTCATTGAACGATATGAGTGATTTAGAGCACATATTCTTGCTTCTTACTGGACGACAGACGGATGCTGCTGTAGAACTTGCTGCTTCTAGAGGGGATGTAAGACTGGCTTGTCTTTTGAGCCAGGCTGTTGGTTCCACTGCCAATCGCGCTGACATTGCTCATCAGCTTGATCTTTGGAGAAAAAATGGAATGGACTTCAGTTTTATTGAGGAGGAAAGGGTGAGGCTTCTTGAGTTACTTTCTGGTAATTTGAGGAGGAAAGGGTGAGGCTTCTTGAGTGACTTTCTGGTAGCATTCATGGGGCCTTGCTTGGTGTGAAAATTGACTGGAAAAGGTTCCTAGGATTGTTGATGTGGTATCAGCTTCCACCTGACACTTCATTGCCCGATGTCTTCAACACTTATCAGAAGCTTGTTAATGATGGAAGGGCGCCAAATCCAGTTCCTGTTTACATTGATGAAGACCTAATAGAAGAGGATACATACAATTGGGAGACAGTGGAACGTTTTGATCTTGCTTATTATCTAATGCTTCTTCACGCCAGACAAGAAAATGATTTTGGTGCTCTAAAGACTATGTTCAGTTCATTCGCCTCAACAAATGATCCACTTGACTACCACATGATTTGGCATCAGCGTGCAGTTTTAGAGGCCATTGGTACTTTCAGTTCTAATGATCTTCATGTTCTTGACATGGGATTTGTTTCCCAGTTGCTCTGTCTGGGGAAATGTCATTGGGCCATCTACGTGGTGCTTCATATGCCCCATCGTGAAAATTATCCTTACCTACAAGCTACTGTTATTAGGGAAATTCTCTTCCAATATTGTGAAGTGTGGAGTACGGATGTCTTACAACAGCAGTTCATTGAAAAACTGGGCATTCCTTCAGCATGGTTGCATGAAGCTTTGGTGAGCTGATAATGCTTGAAATTTGTTTAATTTACTACATGAATTCAACCTGTTTTAGTTTTTTTTCCCTGGTAGATCTTTCTGTGTTTGTTACTAAAAAATATGTTCCTATATGTTGCCTTACCTTGGAGATTGTTGTTGTACAAGACTTCTTAATGGGTATATTTAAGGATGTCTAGATATTTAGGCTTCCGTGAAATTTTTTGTGACTGGAAATCAATATTTCTTACAGCATTATTGATACTAGTAGTTTGCTTTCTTTGATGTCATTAAACAATTCATGTTCTTTCTGCGAAGATCTCATCTTGCTCTTCTCTTTATTCAAATGCAGGCTATATATTTCAATTACAATGGCGATAGATTAAAGGCCCTGGAACATTTCCTTGAATGTGCAAATTGGCAGAAGGCACACTCAATTTTCATAAGTTCAGTTGTACATTCTCTGTTTTTGTCAGGTAGAGATCTAATTTTATTTATTCTCCAGTATACTGATATCCATTACTCAGTTCTGTCACTTGCCCTTCACTTTATCTTTGAGCGAATTAAATTTGTCATGCGGTCCATCACTTTTGGTGATAATTGAATTCTTGAGAATCATAATTTTCTGCTCCTACGTTGGTTTAATAATTGGGAATCACGATATGAAGTTTAATAATTGGGAATCATGATACGAAGTTAAGGGAATGCGAATTGAAAGCTCTTAACATTATGATTTCCATGATTTGATATCTCACCAATCAATTTGGAATTCCGGAAACTTGGCAAATGATTATTTCAGTTCTTGCCAAGTGAGTGGCCACTTTAAGAGTTCGTACTGTTACTATATATTCATATGCTGAGACTTACTGTATGAAAGGACACTAGACTCAAATAAGAGTACTGCCTCGATATTATGTACATCCATATATAAAATTCTTCTAGTTACAAGTGAGTCAGTGACTGATATTTTATCATCAAAGGTATTTGGATAGCATATTCACTTGGTTGGTATATGTTAAATGCATGTTTAAAATTTGTACATTTTCAAAGTGGAAGGAAATTTGGTTGGAACCTGAACGCAATTGCTTTATTTTTGTGTATAATTCTGTAACGAACAAATTATGTTATATGAATTATAGCAATGAAATGAGATTATGAAGGAATGTAAATGAAATGGAATGGATTACAAAGTAATGTTGAGCTTTTGAGGCTCAACTTCCTAAATCTCTCAATTTCGGAATGAGTGCAGACTTCAGAATACCTAAATCCTCTCTATTTATTCAATTGGGGTTCAATTGATTGTTAAAAAAAATTTCCCCAGTCACTCCTCCCCATGTGTTGCTAGTTGTCCTCTTTCTTCTTAAGCTGGGCACAAGTAAGTGTACCTATCAAAATTCGCCCTCAATAAAGAGTGAGAATTTTCTATTTCAAAAGATGAAGTTGATGTAACTTAACAATAACTATCACACAAATATTTCTGGTTAAAATGTGGAAGACACTCATTGGTGTATTGTGAGCAGCTTACTGAAGCATTCTTTGAATTGATGAACTGACGTACTTAGTTAATTTGTCTGTTCATAATTGCTGATGTATTGTAATTACCTTGATGAATTAAAAGTTATTTATACTTGTGTGGTTGACATTTATTTTTGTTTTCAAAATTCTCATAAGTAAATTACTTCCAAATCTTGTCTTCGTGAGAGACTTGTTAAAGTTATATTCGACAACATCAATGACATGCAGGGCAACATTCAGAGATATGGAGGGTTGCTACATCCATGGAGGACCACAAGTCAGAAATCGAAGACTGGGATTTGGGAGCTGGAGTTTATGTTTCATTTTATTTATTAAGAAATTCCTTACAGGAAGACAGCAATACCATGACTGAAATGGTACGTGATTACTCTCTGAAGGCTCCTGGTACAACTATATTTACTTTTGTGGCGGCAAAATCAGAGCTGTGTTAGATAGATTTTATTGGTCTGTACAGCTTGATTTTCAATCACATGTAGCTATCAAGCCAGCAACTGAATTCTTCTTGCATATCATTACGGACAAATGACTCCCAAATGTTACCATTTCATTTTAATGCCTGCTGACCTTTCTTCAGTGAACTCGAATGTTCTCTGCTAGAACGCTGTAAACATTAATGATTGTCACAAGTCTTTGGTTTGATGAAGTTGGCTACAATGACTAGGTATTGCTCGGACAAAGTGACGATTTTCAATTTGTCTCGAGAAATTGAAATCATAATGATTCAAAGTGGAAATATATCTTTAAGGAACACATATTTGCAGTCAAATATCTAACATATTTAGTAGACTTAAGGAATGAAAATGATATTTCATTGGAATGAGAAAATGAATTTCAACAGTAGTCTTTTACTGTTTTGAAATTATTAATTTTTTTTTTTTGAAGTGTTGGGTGGGGGGAGCGAGGTTCCAACCCTAGACCCTTGAGCTCAGGTGTGGGAACAATAATCCCTAACCATCTGGGACAAGGAGAATTTGTAATTTTAACAGTAGTCTTGAATGGAATAGAAAGTGTATCTAAAACCTAATCTAGTCAAATATGTTTTGATGCTCTGTAATCATCCTTTTAGTGCTTTCTGTCGAGGGTTGATAACACGTTCCATTTGACAGGAGACTCTTGAGAACAAAAATGATGCATGTAGAGACTTCATTGGAAGCCTAAACAAGTCTTTGGCAGTTTGGAGTAGCAAGTTATCAGTTGATGCAAGGTATTGATATTTATTTCTTTGCAAGAAAGCATGATCACATGCACATCCACAGCTTGGCTAAGATATCCTTTCCTTGAAACAATTAGCATCAAACTACTAGTTTTTAGTCACCACATTTTTTCTTTTTTTATTTCTTACTCAAGTCTTCATTCCTGTTTCATTGTCTCACAATTATCATTTTAAATGTTCACACATCTCTCAGCATCCTTTGATTTAGGCATCATATCTTTAATTACAGGCGACTACTAGTGTAATGCATATCCTAATATTGTTTTTCATTTAGTCTACCATTTTCATTTACCTCAATACCAAAGTTCGGAGTCAGTTCTCTGATTACCCAATGTTTTTCTCTGCAAAGGGTCAACTGATATTCCTAAATTGAAACTTATAGTTGTGTTTTGTATGCAAGTTAGATGCAAGAGTATACGGACTTTGCATAAACCCACTATTTGGAGTTTTGGAACTATAGTTGTAATAGTTAGTTATACTTTCTCATTGTCAATAAACAAATGAAAGGGTGACATGGAAAGAATGTATATGACACTGCTACATGCTGGAAAAGAAGGATTGTTTTATCATGGATATATGGAACTTCAAAATTGCCTCTTGCACTCGTGATTATGGAGTGCGGGTAAGTTCATTGTGAAGTGCCATTAACACTTCCATGCAGAATCTATATGTTGATTTGGGTCAATCTCTTTTGGTCTATAGTTTTCAGATGATGAAGAATATACTCTTAATGATGTGCTTGATTTCTTCTAGAGAATGAAGAATTCGTAAAGAAAAATTTAAAGGGAATGAAGAAAAAGAGAGGTAGGAGGATTATGGATTTTGGAGGGATCCAATTTTACACTGGTGGAGTTAACACTTACAAAAAGCCTGCAAAACTTCTTTTGGCTTGAGATTGGTGGCGGCAATGGGTGTGTGTGCAGGGCATTTTCCGCGTTCCGATTTGTGATTGTTTAGTTTTCAATAACCATATCGATATCATGTTTCCTATATTTAAAGCCTTCAATCTATTTTCCATTTCAAAAAACTAGTGCATACCATGTTGAGAAAACATTGTTGTTTAGCACTTCTACCCTTATGTGGATATGGGTAAGTCACCGTGTATCTCACATTTACGTTTCAGAGTTGCATATTCAAAGATGGCAGAAGAGATTTGCAGTTTGCTTCTTTCTGACAGCAGTGAGGGTTTGAGTCGTGAGGCTCAGCTCAATTGTTTCGACGCTATGTTTCGAGGACCTGTTCCAGAAGACCTTCGGTCGTGCCATTTGCAGGATGCGGTATCTCTTTTCACGTATTATCTTTTGGAGGAGGTACAATAGTCCCATTTTCGATACTATAAGAGTATGTTTTTCGTATGTACTACTTGATAATAGTGTCAAGTTTACCTTACTAAGCATACTATAATTGTCCTATTAAATTTGCAATAATGTATGCTGCTGTTAAAGATATGGCATCTGGTTTTCCAGATTGTATTGGACATTTTCCCAACTTTTGCAGGAATTTTTGTTTCTTGTTTTTAATATTGAAAGTTCCCTGTTTGTAGAATATTTTGTTGTCAATTTCATTCCATACAAGTTGAACTCCAATAATTCGTTCTTTGCATTGCATCTTTTTCACTTTAGGCTTGGGCCAACATGCTCTATCAGCCTTTATGTAGTCGACAGAAAAGAGTGCAAGTTTCTTGATTTGATAATTTGGTAACAGATCAGCTTCCCAGACCTCAGAAATTATGATGCTGACCTCACGGGTGTCAATGAGTCGAGCCGAGCCAGCTCACGAGCCAAAACCTGAGGGTCGGGCTCGACTCTAGAAAAAATGGTTCAAGCTTTTTTTTGTCCGAGCAAAAAAATTAGGCTTGACCCGAGCTTTCGGTTTGAGCCGAGCCGAGCCGAGCCGTAAATATAATTCTCAGAATTGCAGGCAGCTAGCTACGCTACTTTTTTTTTTAAGATAAAAGCTGCTGCCTGCAAAGGTTTTTTTTTTTTTTTCAAGGTCTGACTCGTCACGCGCTTAAAATAGTCCTTGACACGAGCCGGCCTGTGTGGTTCGGGCCAACGCCCCAAAATGGGGCTCGGCCCGAGCCTCGAGCTGGGCCCTCTCGGGCTTTTTTTGGGGCCGAGCCACGGACCGTTTGAACCGGCCAGCAAAATTGACACCGCTAAACTCACATGTCCTTTGGTCCTCGATAAATTTGTAGATTGGATTAGTGACAACCAGGTTTAAATAGAGTACTATTTATTGAAGTCAGTCTATTGCCTTCTTCGACACTACAACCAAGGACCCATATTCTCGAAAGTTAAACACATAGATGCTTGTGCACTGTAAGTGTGACACTGACACTGACACTTATATTTCGACTGGATCTGCTTGCAGCATTTGTGGAAACAGAACATAAATCAAACTGCCTGGCATAGTTTGTGCTTTTGTTTACTCGTTGCTTTTCTTTTTATCTTTATTAAGCAGAGAAATAGATGTGATACAAACTGACACTGAAAGTGCTTCGTGTTTGCTTTGCTTCTTTATAAGAGAACAGCCTCATTGCCAGTTTACTTCTGTGTTTATAACAAACATCTTGAGTTTAAACATGTATTATCCTATCCTATGATTACTATGTTTTCGAAGTTCTCGTGGTAATCCCAGTGCCAGGATATGCCCGCCCTGGATGAAAAGCAGGGGCTAGCTCACCTTAATAGCCATGCCGAGCTGGGGTGCGACGGCCTGCAGCCTGCGTGGGCCAGCCTATGAGGGTTGTAATCGCAGGGAACTAGGGATGTCAAAATGGGTCGGTTGGACTTACAACCATGCTGGGGGGTTTGAACAAGCCTGTCTAAAAATATGGTTTGGGCTAAAGCTCAGACCAGCTTCCAATTTTGAGGATCAGACCCATCAATATTGTTGGCCACGCCACGCCACACCAATCCATCAATTTTTACTTTTTATTTATTGGGAATTTACGAATGTAATTTAAATTAAGTCATAATTGAAATAAAAATGAATAGTGCAGGAAACGTAGAAGAGGGATAAGTATTTATAGTCAAAACAATTGATTCTTTGGAGAAAAACGAAGGATCATATTAGAATTTAGAAATAATTCAATTTAAAAGTCGGAAGTGAAAAAGAAATGAATATTGCGTGGGGCACGAGAGATTGTGAAAATGTAGAAGAAAAATAAGTATTTTTTAGCAAAAAAATGATTCTTCAAAAATAAATAAAACATCATGTTACAATTTAAAAGGAGTCAGTTGGGTTCGAAAGTGAGAGAGTTCAACAACTCTTTTAGCCCCCATTTGGTAGATATTGAAATCAATTTTTTAATAAATTTTTATAAAAATTGATAAAATATTTGGTTGAAAAGTTGTGGGATACTTGAAATATGGTTAAAATTAATTGTTAATTTTGATTTAAATTCGTACCAAACAGGGCATTAATTTAGTTCTAGCTTTTAGTTTTTTGTAAAAAGTGGGCCAAATGCATCGGTCTTCATGAGTTGTCGGGTTAGACATTTAAACTCGGCATGGCGTGTTTATTATGGCAACCAATCTAGTGCTAATCGAATAAAGATCGTTTCAATCTGATTTTTAACGAGTGGCCAAACAGTGGGTCCTGCTGATGCTCTAATTGATTTGTACGGAGTGGTCCCAGTTTCAGCTATTCTTTGGACTTATCGAAGTCTTAGAGAGGAAAAGTTTGGAGACAACGCAGGTCAAGTGGTCAGTAAATCAAGAAAAAAGGAGCCTGGATTAATCAAAAAGTAGATATAAGAAAAGACGTGCTTTTTTGAAGGCACAATTATTAATTACTTATTCTTGAATAATTGCTTATCTTTGCCTTGATTAATCAGAAAGCAGCTATAATATTCGCATATCTTTCTACTTTTAACAACCATGGGTCCTTTTTATTGCTTATTCTTGTATGATTGATCATTATTGGCGTTTATTTAATCAATATCAGTATCTATAAGCACGATGTGGGTGGAGAAAGATGGAAGTTTTGACAAAAGATACCTAATATTACCTACCTGTATTCCATTATGTCAAAGGATGTGATTTAAAGAATACTTATCTTTTCTGTTTCTTTCTTATTTTTTTGGTTATCTTTTCTATTGCGATTGAAAGACATTAATGAAGATGTTTAGATGGATGCACAATCGTATTAAAATATTGTAACCAGTAGAAGTGACAACGATTGAATATAAACATAGTGCATGTTTTAGTAGATACAACGAGACTGAGTACAATGTTGAAGATTTTAACTAATTAAGTAGATTGGGAAAGATTTCAATAATCGCTATGTCCTTTCCTGAGTTTGTAAGTCGATAGTTACTGAGCTGCAATTTTAACCTAATACACGTTCGTAAATAATTTAATCATATTTTATATTCATGTATATTTGACGATGAATCAAATAGAACAAATGACGAAGATTTGTGTGGCTTCCCACAAATTTGTCTTATTGTTATTTTGAGAACTCTCATTTCGGTTACTTGTAGTAAAGTAGTAAAGAGTTCTCTTGTTAACAGCATGCTGATGTACACATTTTGCTATGCTTCTTAAGAAGCTGTTAGCATTATAATATCACTGGGGGAAAAATAAAATAAAAAGGAACAGAGATCTGTCTTTGTAAATCCGAGATTTGAATCATTGAATAGAATCAAGAATCAAAGCAGAAGATGGAGGCAAAGAGCTTCTGCTTGGACTGCCTCGGGTTGTCGAACACGATGATGATGATGATGATGAAGAATTAGACGATGACGAACCTCGACTGCGAAGTTTCTTTTTCTCAGCTTCACAAACCTTGTCTTCCATTTTGAGGTTCCCAACTTTTGTTGAATTCAAATTCACTGGAATTATGCAGTTGCAAAACAAACCTAGAAGACATAGGTAAATATACTTTAGTACTTTGCAACAAAAACAAGGTAACTTAAATTGTGCAACTCAATTATGAACAAAAAAAATATCATTTGCATCCATTAAAAAGATCAATATTTTAAAACCCGAATCATGCATCGACCAATGGTTAAAGAGTTGAACCGGATCAAATCAAAAGTGAAAAAATATTAGTTAATAAATACATATACCAAGAATTTAAAAATAAAGTGAATTTTTATTGATATAAAAAAAAAAAAAA
>CAIGRT010042517.1:0-20202 GCA_903798405.1 Fraxinus platypoda | reverse complement strand
ATAACGCGTATCAAACAGGGCCTTACTTATTTTGTGAAGAATTAATCTTCTTTTGTGAAATGTTCAAAATGTAAAATTCTGCCAAATTAATCAAATTTTACAAAATACAATATTTTCATCATTTTTCTTCATAGAATTTTGTAAAATGATGAATTTGTCTCTCTCTTTAAATTAATAAATAAGAAAAAAATAAAGAATTAATTGCAATTTTAGTCATTTTTTAAAAGGTACAAATAAGTCCCAATTAAAAAATTAAAAATAATAATAATAATAAAATCTCTTTCTATCCAATCCCACCCCCACCACACGCTTTATATGAAAGGGATTTGGGGGTTTGGATTTGGATTTGGATTTGAATTATGGAATAATTCATGAATTATCTCACTCTTCAACCACTTCATAAAGAATTACTTCTCGGAGAATCTATATAACCCTTATCTTTAATTCTCCTCCTCCTTCTCACATCCTACTTTTCAATTTAGTTCTTCTCCAATTTCGAAGAACATAACAATAATTCGTAGAGCCCCAGTTTGGCCCCCATTATTTGATGGTATAATTTTTTGAATAGTTTTTTTTCGAAGAATATTTAGTTAAAAAAGAATGAATTTTTTTTTGTTTATGTAAAATATTATTTTATTGAAGAATGTGTGGTTAAAAAGAGAGAAAGAAAAATGTATTATAAATTAATGAGGGCCAAACGGGGGCAGAAATGGAAATGCATACCTCATAATCATAACAAGAAAATTATGAGAAGAAAAAGTAGCAACAACCAACATATTAATATTTGACATTGAGTAAACAATGACTCAGATAGACTCATTCCACTCCCCATTCCGTTCTGAATTACCCTTCGCTCCGATGATCCATGTTTTCAAATTGAAAATACCAATTTTAATAATAAGAATAACAAAAGCTATGAAGCTGTAGATAAATATTACTCCGTTGTTCTATCGATGGGAAATCCTAATTTAAAGGCGATGTCTCCAATTTATGGAGGGTAAGGGACGGAATCTTGATTTGTCGTCTATGCATGAGGTTGACGAATGTGACTAAGATAGGCTAGTGAATGATGATATTGGTGGGCTGGAGGAGGGTTATGGTGGTCACGTTGAGGAGGTGGGTAGGGAGAGGCAGTCGAGGATGGTGAGATCAACCCGGAATAGATCGAGAAGGGTGGCGAATCTGAAAATGGCGTCTTTGGGTTATAGAGCGTTTAAAGTGATAGTGCTTTTTTATCTCGCTTTTCAGTTATAACAGCGGATGAAACTAAGCCCCCGTTTGGCTTCCATTGTTCATAATTAAATTATAATTCATTTTTCTGTCTCTTCTTATCAACCACAAATTCTCTAATAAAATAATATTACACGTAAATTCAAAAAAATTCAAAAACTTTTCTTTCTTTTTTAACCATCATAATGTCCGAGTTTGCCACACACATAACAAGAAATTTTGAATTTCTTCTTGTTCTTGTTATCTTTGTTGGGATTTGTGGATTTCATCTTCTTGAAATTCTTGTTGTATTTATTTGGTTGATCCACGACATAGGCTTTAGATGCTTATTCTCATCTCGTGCCCTTGACTCTTTCTCAATTCGAAGATATTTGTGAATTTCTTCCAAAGAATAATATTGGGAATTGTGAAGGATTTTCTTCCTTTAACCTTTCCATGAAAATGACAATTTACTTGGAAAGTTTCGGGAAGATATACTTCACAACATTTATTTTATTGACAATAACTTGCAATTCATGTACTTGTCCTAACAATGGGAAGTTATGCAAAAATTTGAAATCAAAATACTTAGAAATAAGAAATTTTTCGGTGCCGTCCTCCTCGACCTTGTATTTGGTTTCCAATAATTCACATATCTCATTTACTGATGAGTTATTTGCATAGAGATCATAGAGACGATCAAAGAGAGCGTTCAGAATGTGTCATCTACATATCAATTCATCTTCTTCTCTCTTCTTCCTTTCCGCCCTTGTTTCGTCGGTGTCATTTGGGGTTGGTTCTGACAATGGTGCCAAGTCTAAATCCAAAAATGTAGAAGATTTTCAAGGCTGTGAGAAGAAACTTCAACTTGTCCTTCAATCTTGCAAAGTTCGATCCGTCAAATATGTCAAGCCTTACAAGGTCTTGATTCATCATATTTATCGTAACCATGGTTGTCTCATTCTCCACGTTGAATATCGTTTGCGATTGTAGAGAAAAGTTGATGAAGAACAAGTAAATAAAACCAGAAACAAGAAATTGCCAAAATGGAAGATTTGAACAAGATTATGAATCGCTATCTTCAAACGATAGTTGGCCACTGGGGTAAGAGCTTGGAGGTTTTTATGGCAAATAGTTTATAGGAGTAAACAAAATTTAATCCAAGTTTGAATCAAGCAAACAAAACTTGAAAAATGGAACTTTGAAGAACAATATAAAAAACTAGGTTTGATCTTTGATTTTGGATGTTGATGAATGATTTTGATGTTTTTGATATGATTTCAATCATGAAAATCACTTTTATATATATAATTACAATCACCATGGATGAAAATGTAGGGTTAATACTTAATACCCTAAAAAGTCATCGAACTTTGCCAAAAGTTCCCAAGAGGTCACTAAACTTCAAAAATTTTCATTGAACTTTGCCAAAAGTTCCCAGGAGGTCATCAAACTTCAATTGTTCCCTAAATAGTCACTGAACTTTGCAATAAGTTCCTAGGAGGTCACTGAACTTCGTTAATACCCTAAATAGTCACCGAACTTTGCTAAAAATTTCCTAAATAGTCACTCAACTTGGCAAAAAGTTCCCGATGGGTCACTGAACCATTGATGCATGGGGTCTCAATTTGCAAAGTTCGGTGACCTCCTGGGAAGTTTTGGCAAAGTTCGATGACTATATAGGGAAGTTTTGAAGATCAGTGACCTCCTAAGAACCTTTTGCAAAGTTCAGTGACTATTTAGGGAATTTTTGAAGTTCAGTAACCTCTTGGGAACTTTTGGCAAAGTTAGGTGACTTTTTAGGGTATTAACCCTACATTTTCATGCATGGTGATTGTAATTATATATATATAAGTGATTTTCATGATTGAAATTATATCAAAAACATCAAATTCATCAAACATCTAGGAACTAATTATAAAGTTCAATGACTATTTAGGGAAATTTTGAAGTTCGGTGACCTCCTGAGAACTTTTGACAAAGTTCAGTGACTATTTAGAGTATTAACCCTGAAAATGTACAAAAACCAAGCCAAAAGGGTGTAAGCCCTTCAAAACGACACCAAAATTCGAAAATCCAGCTGGGCAATTTTTTTGTACTGGGCGGCCGCTCATTACAAAAACTGGGCACCCACCCAGTTCAACAAAATGGACACTGTGACTATGTTTGACATCCATTTTAATGGGTTGAAAAATTTTGGAACAGTGATTGATGGGAGAATGTGTGGTGTAAAAATGATGAAAAATTTTAGATTTGTGTGTAATATTATTTTATTTGGAGATTGTGTGGTTGAAATGAAAAAAGAGAATGAGAATGAGAATGGATGCCAAACAGGGGCTGTAATTGCAACATAAGGCTAGACGCCCGCCCAGGCCATTTTTTGGCCATCACTGTTTTCTATTCTCGTTTTATTTTTGCTTGTTTTTATCATAGTTAACATTTTTTATCACTTTCAAAATTACTCCTCATTGTTAATTTGAACAATATCCAACACAAGATCCCTGTCAAAGTCCTCCATTGATGGCCACTATACCGTGGACGCCTCATCTTCCCTCCATCGTTTGCCTATCTATTTGGTATTCTAAGATATGATGCATCACATCGTATTGACCTTCCTAGACTTATGCTTATTCCTTCAAAATCCAACTGTTTCGATTCTTTAACATCTCAAACCACCATGACAAACAACCATGTCTCCTCCATTGACAAATTCTTCCGTGCTCGTAAAAACAATTCTTCGATGTTATCATCATCAAAACTTAAGACCAAGTAAGTTAAAATGCTTTTACACAATGTAGACACAACATGGTCGTTCCAAACAAGAGCATGGACGATATTTTCTACCTCCAATTCACATAAACTATATGTAGGATCAATGGGGATATGTCACTTTCAAAAGTTATACCTGGTTGGGAGGATACCTACAAACGCTTTCCATAATATATTTTTTTTTTTATATCATATGTCGAGACTCTATGATAACTTATCCAGCCTTGAAGAAGGTTTAAGCAATATTGGATATTTGTATTTGAGATAAAGACATCGATGTGATATCCTTGAGTATTCTCCTCACCATTCAAAACGCCACATTGGAATATATGGCATCTATGGGCAACACCTACCATTGAGATAATCATTTCGATGTCGGTGGTAAGAAATAAATTCTCCATTATCTCCCAATTCCAAGTGCAATCTTGAAACTTAAACTCAAAGATAGTAGATTATGGAAAGTGACATAGGGGAAGAAGAGAAAGGGTGGGGAATCCACTATGAGTCAAAAGTTGTGATACCCACCATTGAAGTCCTTCACCACAATATTCTTTTCCAATGACAATAGTGACCACTAGTCTCACTTCCTTCTATTTGGAGAAAAGTCCAAGTTTAGGTATAGCCCAAAGTTCATTAAGATTTTAACCATAATGATGAGTTTAAATACAAGAATATAGGAGGAAAAGAGAGGCCAACTATTTTTCATGTGAGGAAAAAAAAGTTAGATATTTCTCTTTTTTTCTCAAGTTTCATCAAAATTTTGATCTCGGGTCGTCTATGGTTCGATCAAGCTGAAATTTGGAGGAGATGTTCACAATAAATGGAGCTACAACAATGGATATCAGATTTTAAGCTCGGGAATAGTGGTTAGTATGCTTTAACAGTAACTGCGGATGTGTTGGTATATTCTCCCTATTTGGAGTTGTATTATCGAGATTTTCGTTATCTGGATGAAATATATATTGTAACATTAGTTGTGATTAGAATAGTACCCATTATTTGGTTAATAGTGAGGTTTTGACTGGAGTAGTTCTCATGATTTTTATTCCTCATATTGGGAAAGTTTTACATGTAAAAAATTGATTATGTTCTTGTGATTTGGTATGAATGATTATCTTTATATTGTTTTCAGCATATATAATTGGTATGCTTTGTATGTATGTTTGTATGTATCTCTTCCAACAATTTTCACATGCATTAAATGATAATGAGAATAATATTTGTGTTTCAAAATACGGGCTAAAGAGAATATGAATTCATAACAATGTGCTATATTGTTTAGCCACAATGGCTTGGCTAAAATGACCCAAGTTTCGAAACTCGAACCCACCAAACTTTAGATATGCACAGAGAGCAACATTAGAGTCAATGCTATTTATTCTTCCCATTTCTTGAACCCACCAAAAGAAGGATGTGAGACGCTTTTCATTGCACCTATTGGTATTCGAAAGACACTCATAGTTTAATTCGAGATAGCTTGCACCACTGATTTGATAAGCATATCCTTACCCTCAATAGAAAAAATTTCTCCTCTAAAGTTCTTTATGTCATCTCACTCCATCAAAGACTCTATATTTAGGCCCCATTCGGGAGAGATTAAAAGCCAATTAAAATTGAAAATATGGCCGTTATTGGGTCCACTCGTCTAATAAAAGTCAACAATAACGGCTATATTTTCAATTTTAATCCGATTTTAATCCCTCCCATACAAGGCCTTACTTTGCTCAATCACAGAGCATAACCCTAAATATTTGCTATGATTCTAAATGAGCTGCACTCCAAAAAAATCAAGCATCGTTTTCTGCAAAATCTCTGTTGTACTTGTTCTAAAGGTCATGGCCAATTTTAGCATATTAACTTACATCATAACACAAAGAATAATGCTATCTAGCACTAATGTTGTTAGAACACCAGTCTACATGGCATTATGTGATATGTTCAATTAAAGATGAAATAAAGTGATTAATCTAATCGTACATTTCATTTAATGATATTTAGTGCCACCTAAATTGGTGTTGTAACACCAGTGATACTAAATTGCATCACTCTAATGCAAATTCATAAATCTTTAAGACATTTTTAAGTTTTTGGTATTCATTATGGGTGACCCAACAAAATACCATGCTGTCATCAGTGAAAAAATGGAGACCCGAGGCCTATAACTCAAACAATTGAACTGACCTTTTGCATCTGGATAAATTTAGATAAGCCATCTACACAAATAATAAAAAGACATGGTTATACGAGACAACCTTATCTTAGTCCTCGAGTTGGTTTAAAGTGGCCACATGGAGTCCTATTGACAATAAATGACAAGGACGAGGTGGAAATGCATTTACATACAAGGCTGATCCATTGGCCACGAAAACCTATATGTCCCGTCATCTAGAATAAGAATGTCCATTCCACTCTATCATGAGCTTTTATCATGTCAAGTATCATTGCCATAAGTTTAAATTTTAGAAAAAAGAAATTAATAAATTCAATATTTTCTTTTTAGAAGAAATTATATTTATCATTCAGCATATTTGGAGTATACATTAAAATTAGATATAGAGAAAGATAATACTGTAAATTTTGGATCTCTTGTTATTCAACTTTTTAGAGCATTCATTCTGTGAACAATCATATTAGACGATGTTTGATTTTGTGGTCTTGATTATAGAGAGCTCTTATCTTATTAAAACTTGGATATCAATAGAATGCCATTGTTAGTTTAGGAAAGCGTATGAGTTAGTATTGTACTTTTCCTTCGTGATTTACAAGTGACTCTTCTTTCATGAGCTTATTTTTAAACCTTGAGTCTGAAGAAAATGAAGTACTAGAACATGTTGAAAAGGGGTTGAGAAAGCTCCTAGCTTGGGTTTCAAATTATTGTTATTATTGACGTGTATGCTCATGTTCATCGTCTATTAATTAGGATATTTGTATTGAATACCTACAAGCAAAATTCGTCGCTAGATCCGCTTGTAGGAAAAAGCTTCTTTCATTGATCATTGTATCGCATGTTAAAGGGCATAAAAGTGAACATCATGACATTTATTTTCAAATCATGAAATAGGAAAAGAGGACAACTCCACTCCATTGAATGTTGGGTGTCAAAATCATAAAAATACATGAACGAGAACACTTACGGTTGAATTATATGTGTTTTTGTTGAAAAGAGAACTTAATCTTGACAAAATAACTTTATGAGATCTTTTACTACTCACTTGTCAATCCAATCCCCTTCTTTTACATACATACATACATACATAGAAGTGTGAACTTTTTCACATTTAAAAGCATGTTTGGAAAGTATTTATAAACCTTTTTTTTTACAAATAAATAAAAATGAATGGTGAATGTGTGAACAGTCTTCGCGAATCTCACAAAATATGTAAATAAAAGTGATTTGAATGTTTATAAGTATGAATAAAATATAGACTAATGTGTTATGTTTATTTAAAAGCAAACCTTTTGAATTTCTATATAGACATTGCTCAATTGTAAAAAAAAATAAGTTAATGTTTGGTATGGATAAAAATTCATATTTTAATTTAGTCAAAATCAATCATTAATTTTAACAACATATTATGGCCATGTTTGTTTCGGATTAAAATCGAATTTTAATATAAGTCAAAGTCAAACAATCAATATTAACCTCATCTTTCATGGATCCTATATATTTTCAACAACACATTTCAAAAACTTATATCACAATCTACTAAAAATTTAATTTTAATTTCCACCAAACATCCACAACTTTTCAACAACATATTTTATCAATATTTATCAAAATTTACTAAAATCTAATTTTAATCCCCTACAATGTCGTTATGTTAACAATTTTCAGTGAACCATGATAAAACATTATAGACTAAACACTAATTATAACAGCGTCGATATGTCCGAGTGGTTAAGGAGACAGACTCGAAATCTGTTGGGCTTTGCCTGCGCAGGTTCGAATCCTGCTGTCGACGTATTCTTTTCTCATTTTCCTTTTTAATATTAATAAGCTCCACCGCCAAACCTGGCTTAGCCTCTACGCATTGTCGCATTCCAAACCTGATACATACCCAACCTCCCTCCAAACCAATCTCCTCCCTCACATTCTGCCAACCCAACCCAACCCACCTGATTAACCCACATCGAACCCGTCCAATCTCAAACCCTAATCATCAATCCACGCCCTTTCCCTTTTGGTATAGCTTCCCCTCTGTCCTTTCCATTACATTTACTCATCTAGCAAACTCTTCAATTTCTACTTCGCTTTTTCATTTCTTACTTTAATTTTATTTTGATTTAAGTAATTAATTTTGAGTTTTTGATTCTTGAAATGGTGAATTCCAACAGTTCTGTAGACTTTATGCTTCCTGCGAAGAGACCTACTGCAGGAGCGGCGTTAGAAGTAGATTCAGAGTCCTTTTCCTTGTCTAAGAAGCACCGGAGTTTCGTATCCACTGCCACGTCAGCCACCGGAGGAACGGCCGGGGTATCGGTTGTCAACATGGGAGGAGGAAATGCCGATGGGAGTAACGGCGTTAGTAACGGCGTCGGTGGACGGAATGGTAAGGCGCCGATCGGAGACATCGACGAGGATCTGCACAGCCGTCAGCTCGCTGTGTACGGCCGCGAGACTATGCGTCGATTGTTTGCTTCCAATATCCTCGTATCTGGCTTGCAAGGCCTTGGTGCTGAAGTCGGTAAGCACGTTTTTATATTCTTGTGTGCTTATGTGTGTTAGTTTGTTGTACTCTTTAGTAATTTAGTGTTGCCTATTTTGATTTGAAGTATAGGGTGCTCTGTTGTGGTGATTAAGGTTAGCCATTTGAATTTTTTGTTTTGGGTGGAAACTGATTGGATAAAATTGGAAATTAAATTTGTTTAGATCCAGTTCTTTAGCCAAATTTCACGCTGCTGCTTGCTTTACTGAGAAGAAAATATTTTATTTTTGATCAACATAACTTTTTCCAAAATAAATGAACAAGTTGTTTGTGTGCAATACTGGATGAAGCATTTTCATAGCATTACCAATACTAATTTCATTCCAGCTATTTGCACAATGGTCCACTCCACCATATTTCCTGTCAAAACATACATGTGCCTTTTTATATGTTTCTTTTTTCATTTTATTATTTATGTTTGTACTAATTTATGTAACTGTATTAATTAAACCCAAATCATGGATTTGGATGTTTTCCAAAATTTGTAGTTCATTGTGCAATTTGGATATAGATGAAAGGAAGAAGAGAAAATGTGACATACTGCATTAGTTGAAGGATATTTTACATTTTGCCTGATGCTGACATATGATATATGATTAGGATTATTATATTAGATATATTAAACACTAGACAGATTGGTGATGCCATGATGATATATTACAATTTGATTTTTCTTGAACTTGTGACAGTACAACGCGTGTGTACTGGTGACCTTTCTTTAGTATTTGTTTAATGCTGAGTTGGACTTGTTTTCACTTGGTTATGCTGTATAATTATCATTGGCACGGTTGCAATTAATTCATCTGAATATCCATTAATATGATTTCATGTGATGGTTCTGATGATTACGGGAAGAGATAGTGTAAAAGTAAGATATTTTTGTTGCAGCAAAGAACCTAATTCTTGCTGGGGTTAAATCTGTGACCTTACATGACGAGGGTAACGTGGAGCTGTGGGATTTATCTGGCAGTTTTATCTTCTCTGAAGAAGATTTGGGAAAGAACAGGGCTCTTGCTTCTGTCCAGAAATTGCAGGAACTTAACAATGCCGTAGTCATTTCTACTTTAACAGATGAGTTAACTAAGGAGAAGCTTTCTAATTTCCAGGTAACATTTTGCCATAAGGTGGAATTAGTCAACTTTAACCTTTTTATGCAAAATCCGAAGTTCTATATCGGTGTTCTAGGTTATTTTGGCATAAAATATTACTTGATATATTTTATTGCTTGATGAATCAAGTATTTCTATGCATGGATCCTTTTAGTTGTTGAATAAAATTAATGTCTTACATGCTGATGATTTTTTGATCAATTATTCTGTTGTTGAAGTCAGTTTGTGTTTTGGGTTTATATTTACTTCTTCATTTGATATTTCTGTCAATTTTCTATCTTGACCTCAGGGGGTACTTGTAGAGCATAATCCAATATTTCCATGGCTCTTTGTTGACTATATATATATATATATATATAGATATATATATATATTTTCCTGGACTATGAACTGTCATAATATTGTTAAACTAAAATAAGTACAGGATTTTTTGTGATTTAAGATCATACCTGGGTTAAGACCTGCAAAATATCTGACCCTGCTCTACAAAATTGTAGGATATTCTTACCATTTTGTATTTGGTCTCCAGGCTGTTGTATTCACTGATATCAACTTAGACAAGGCGATAGAATATGATGATTATTGCCACAAGCATCAGCCTCCAATTGCGTTTATCAAATCTGAAGTTCGTGGCCTTTTCGGTAGTGTGTTTTGCAACTTCGGTCCTGAGTTCACAGTTTTTGATGTCGATGGTGAGGATCCGCGAACAGGAATTATTGCATCTATTAGCAATGACAATCCTGCTCTTGTGGCGTGTGTTGATGACGAGAGGCTTGAGTTTCAGGATGGAGATCTAGTTGTGTTTTCCGAAGTGCGAGGAATGACTGAATTGAATGATGGAAAACCCAGAAAAATTAAAAATGCCAGGCCTTACTCATTCACCATCGAAGAGGTCACCACAAATTATACTGCATATGAGAGAGGTGGTATAGTCACACAAGTAAAGGAACCTAAAGTCCTCAACTTCAAGACTCTAAAACAAGCACTGAAGGATCCTGGGGATTTTCTCCTGAGCGACTTCTCCAAATTTGACCGTCCATCTCTCCTGCATTTGGCATTTCAAGCACTGGATAAGTTTATAGCTGATTTAGGACGTTACCCTGTTGCTGGATCTGAGGAAGATGCTCACAAACTAATATCTCTTGTTACCGATATTAACAATAGCTTGCTTGATGGGAGACTTGAGGATATTGACCAGAAGCTTCTTCGGAACTTTGCTTTTGGTGCCAGGGCTGTGTTAAACCCCATGGCAGCCATGTTTGGTGGTATTGTTGGACAGGAGGTTGTGAAGGCTTGCTCAGGCAAATTCCACCCACTATTTCAGGTAATGTCTAGCATTAGTATGATTTAAGTACACTTAACACCCCTTATGCTTGGACTCTTCGATTCCAAATGGTTGGAGTACCTGTGTCGACACGACATGGGTATGGGTATAGGGTATGCGTCGGATCCTCCAAGTTTCAACCGGACACTTTTTCGGTTCTGCTTCTTTCTTTTTTCTTCACCTTTTTTTCTTCGGCGCAGACACAAGGTTTTTCCTTCTTTTTCTTCTATCTTCGGATCCTCCAAGTTTCAACCGGACACGATGCCATTTTTGCTTCTTTCTTTTCTTTTTCTTTCGTGTTTCTGCTCTCTATAAACCTAGCGTCGTCGCCGAGAGGGTGGAGAAAGGTGGCAGCGATGCTAGGTTTTCCCTTCTTCTTCTTTCTTCTTTCTTTTTTCTTTCCCTTTTCTTCTTCTTTTTTTTTTCTCCCCTCTCTATATCTGCATCGATGCTTTAGGGTTTTTGGTTGTATAAAATGAAAATGGGTTAGTAAGTCCAAATTGCAATCAAGTCCTTCATTTTCTATTTTATACAATATTTAGTAATTACCTTTCCATAATTGACAACTAAACTCTAAAATTTTATTTTATTCGCCTTAACCCCTTATTCAATCATCATTTCCTTCTTTGTAAACAATTGATTTTGGTCTATTCAATATGACATCTTGGTTTAGTAAAAAAAATTGAAGTTTGAAAGACGTATCCACGTACCCGTGTCCGAAATTTGGATTCTTTTTAGTCATGTCCTCGTATCCTACATTTTAGAAAATAAAAGATCCGACACTTAAATGGGCATGCCCGAGTCCAAGCATCATAGCTTATCACTATACAAATTTAAGTACACTTATTACTATACGCTTTACAGTATTTGAATGAGCAATTGATGCGTTGAATCTGGACAGGATGAATGAATTATCATTCACATTGAATGTGGTGATTTAATTTATCTGTAACTTAGAATTTCATTATTTTTTAATTTTTGGAGTTATAACCTGACATGATTCTTGAATGTTAATTGGTTGAGTAATTTGGTTTGCAGTTTTTCTATTTCGACTCTGTTGAATCACTTCCCAGCGGACCGTTGGATCCTGACGACTTAAAGCCTTTGAATTCACGCTATGATGCTCAAATCTCTATATTTGGTTCTAAGTTACAGAAGAAATTTGAGGATGCAAAAATTTTCATTGTGGGATCTGGTGCACTGGGGTGTGAGTTTCTGAAAAATCTAGCTTTGATGGGTGTTTGTTGCGGCGATGGAGGGAAACTAACAGTTACAGACGATGATGTCATTGAAAAGAGCAACCTTAGCAGACAGTTCCTTTTCCGCGATTGGAACATCGGGCAGGCAAAATCAACAGTTGCTGCCTCAGCTGCTACTTTGATCAACCCACGTCTTCATGTTGAAGCTTTGCAAAACCGTGCAAGCCCTGAAACTGAAAATGTATTTGATGATACATTCTGGGAGAATTTGAGTGTTGTCATCAATGCTCTAGACAATGTGACTGCCAGGCTTTATATTGATCAGAGGTGCTTGTATTTCCAGAAACCCCTTCTGGAGTCGGGAACCTTAGGTGCCAAGTGCAACACTCAGATGGTAATCCCTCACCTAACTGAAAATTATGGTGCATCAAGGGACCCACCGGAAAAGCAAGCACCTATGTGCACAGTGCATTCATTCCCACACAACATTGACCATTGCTTAACATGGGCTAGGTCTGAATTTGATGGGCTGCTTGAGAAGACACCCGCTGAAGTTAATGCGTATTTGAGCAGTCCAGATGAATATATATCTGCAATGAACAAAGCTGGTGATGCCCAAGCTCGGGACACTTTGGAACGCGTTCTCGAGTGTCTTGACAGGGACAGATGCGAAACATTCCAGGACTGCATTACTTGGGCTCGCTTGAAGTATAACCATCTCATTATTTTTCAATTCTCAGTTTTGAGCACCACTTTCTCTCGTAAGGTTCTAATAGTAATACTCTTGGTGAATTCAGGTTTGAAGACTACTATGCAAACCGGGTCAAGCAGTTGACATTTACATTTCCTGAGGATGCTGTTACTAGCAGCGGGGCACCATTCTGGTCGGCACCAAAGCGTTTTCCGCACCCACTTCAGTTCTCCATTCATGATTTCAGTCATCTTCAGTTTATTATGGCAGCGTCCATATTAAGAGCAGAGACCTTCGGCATCCCAATTCCAGATTGGGTCAATTCTTCAGAAAAGTTGGCCGATGCTGTTGACAAAGTGATTATCCCTGATTTCCTGCCAAATAAAGATGCAAAAATTGTGACAGATGAGAAAGCAACTAGTTTATCTACTGCATCCATAGATGATGCTGCTGTCATCAATGAATTGGTCATGAAGTTAGAAAGGCGCCGAGAGAAGTTGCCACCAAGTTATAAGATGAACCCCATTCAGTTTGAAAAGGTGCGTCCGTCCAGCTGTAATCTGTGCTTTATGTTTGCATGCATGCCCTCTGGCATTTTTCTGCATTTTGGCCTTGAATATGTTTTACAACTTCCACGGAACTTTTTTCCTACCTGGTTAGCAATGTTGTATGAGGTGACATTATTCTTCATAGATTCAATAATACCATGGCTGTTGAGTTTTTAAGATCTTTGAAGAGAAAATGCAAAGCTGGATATTTAAAGATGGTGAATAGCATTTGTGCATCAGGAAACAGCAACCTGTCTTTACTTTTTGGAAAAATTTGGAACTGCTTGAATATCTTACATTGTTGAAAGTCTGTTAAAAAATGCTTCCTGAATAAGCGCCTTGAACTTGTCGACACTATTAGCTCCCTTTGTTGAGTTCTTCTAATATGCAGGATGACGACACAAACTATCATATGGACCTGATAGCCGGTTTTGCCAACATGAGAGCGAGAAACTATAGTATTCCTGAAGTTGATAAGCTCAAAGCAAAATTTATTGCAGGGAGAATAATCCCTGCAATTGCAACTTCCACGGCAATGGCCACAGGATTTGTTTGCCTCGAGCTGTATAAGGTTCTAGATGGACAGCACAAACTGGAGGACTACCGTAACACTTTTGCAAACCTTGCACTTCCTTTGTTCTCAATGGCTGAGCCAGTTCCACCCAAAGTCATCAAGCATCAGGACATGAGTTGGACTATTTGGGACAGGTGGATCCTGAAAGACAACCCGAGCCTAAGAGAGTTGCTTCAATGGCTCAAAAATAAAGGCTTGAATGCTTATAGCATATCCTATGGAAGTTGCTTGCTTTTCAACAGTATGTTCCCAAGGCACAAAGAACGCATGGATCGGAAGTTGGTAGATCTGGTCAAGGACGTAGCGAAAGCTGAGCTGCCACCCTATCGGCGTCATTTTGATATCGTAGTGGCTTGTGAGGATGATGAGGACAATGATATTGATATTCCTCAAATTTCCATATACTTCAGATAGATTTAGCTTACTCCGCCTATATGCTGGTTAATCAAAAGAAAATCCGTGGTTCTAGAAGAATATCATGTTCCATGATAGACCTTGATCTTGGATTCAGTTGATTTCAATTACAAAACTTGATACTTGTTACATGTACTTGCATGTAAATTTGAAAACGTTGTGTAGCTTGATGTTAATGTGGCCTGCCCAAGTGTTGCTTGGGACAGAGCTAATTTTTCATTTGTCATTTCTTTGATGATAGTTTGAGTTCTGCTGTGATATTTGGCACGATATTGGCTCAGGAAAGTGTTATTCTGGACCTTGGTGATTGATTATGGGGATCCCGCGGTCATTTATCCATATTTATGATGTTATATGTTTGTTCTTAGAGCTTGTTTGCTAATCTGTGCCTATGCTGCGATACAATGTTTTTTGTTGGAACATTCTTGTCTGCAACCATTTCAGGATACAAGCATCATATTGGAATTGTTGTTTCGTTGTCATCGAACTTTGTTTGCAGCTTGGAATTCATCTGGGCTAAATGGGCCGTCATGGGATGTACGGAGTTTCGCTTGGTCGGTATCTATTTGTAGGTAAAAGGTAATGTCTAAAATGCAATTTACGGATTTCCCTTGAATGAATATTTCTGTGAAGTTCATCCGGTCAGGTTCATAGAGATCCTTGTTTTCAAAAGTGCATGATTAATTGACTGCTTCATTTGAGGACAAAGCTCTCGTAAGTGAGTCCACAAATTCTGAGAGATTCTTCTTAGCATGGTCTCGATGAAAAAAATGATTCTCTGTACGAGTGTCTGAGGTCCGGGAAATATCCTAGGCCGTGATCAGTGATCGATGGTCAAATTGTGTGTGATCATATTGTGAATCTGATATTTGTGTCATTAGTTGATATGGGTTGTTGACATTATGCTGATTATATGTTCTATTTTCTATCCCATTCAAACTAGTCAGAAAATTTATGTACATCTCATTCTTCTTGATGGGGTTATAAACCAATTTTTTAATAAATAAGCCACATATATTTTCTGCTTGATTTTCGTTTCTGTCCACTTTTATGCACTATATCAATGGATACGAAAGAAAAGAAAAATACAAAGAATTGGAGAATGCAGAAGGCTTCCTACACCAGAGAGAGCGAGTCTGTCTTGAAATCCAAGTAAAAACTTTTACTAATGGGGTACCCTTGTATTGATACACGATCTCATGTTCTTTGTCCTCAAGCAATCTTGATCTTGTAAGAACTCTCTTTCATTCACAATCTGCTTGGCTTCAGTTAAACTTTCTCAGCCAAGTTTCCGTCCCTCCAAAATGGTTATGGGAAGATTGAAACCTTGTGTCGACTCTTCCCAGTCTTGAGGCCAAGCAAGAGCGCTCATAAAAGGTGCTAGAAACAGTGTCTCCATGGTCGTTCTTGCTTCTGCAAGATGAGCATGTAAATGTTGTTCAAATTATTCAAATAGGATTGTGTAATGCCTTGCGTGTTTGTCAAAGAATGTACTATAACCCGAATAAGTTCTTGAACTGTCCTGCGTTTTCTCCATCAGCAGAAAGTCACAGTTCCTGCTGAGGCTCCACCGTTGGCTAGCAATTCCTTGGCTAGTGGCACGACCTCTCCTCCTCGCCATGTGTGGAATTCAAATCATTCAGTTGAAGACTTACCATTCTTTGCCTCGTCCTGTTTTCTTCATCCTTGTTATTTTACTTGCTAGATCCTCAGTACTGGTTTCATATTACCATTTCTTTGCCCCTCAAAAAGTCCCATTGTGAACAGATGCATTTTATCATCAAATTTTATTGATGTGAATCAAAGTGATTTTGCTCTCTGGTTTATGGCCTCTAACACAGGAGGCCATTGAATTCCCTCTCCCACATCGAAGTCTATTATGTGTATTAATTCTGCATCGTCTGGCATAGCTTGCAAGATTGCCGAGTTGGCAGTAAAGTGAGCGAACTTCTCATATGGGAGGCTTCGGTAAAACAACATGAATGCTTTCATGAAATTCTTGCTCGACTCCTGTCTGAGGTAGTCACTCTCATTTTCTTTCGACGGAAATAGATAGAAGGCCAAATTTTCCATTATCGTCCCTGGGGATTACTTTTCTTGTTTATTGACTTCACAATCTCCATACAAATTTCCTTCTGTCCATTCCCAATAGCCATTTGAATTCTCACCAACATGCACCTCTGAGGAAACATTAGCCACGCAATGTCTAATTCTGAAGCTCGAAAAGCACACTGAAGAACATCGTGTGAACGTATGAATTCCAAGAAATTTCTGATGACACTTCAGTTGCGGTGAATGTATAGGCAAAATCATGATCACTAGCCATGCAAAAATCCATATCTGGATCAAGATTTGAGTATGTACTGCTGAAGGTTTGACCAGTGTGGAACAAGTAGCCCAGATTGCATCATTTTCTTGATTGTACTTCAAGGACAGATGGGCTAGTGAATTTTTGATGATTTTTATCATTTATATATAATAAAATTCGTCATAGATGTCGGCAAATTGGTTTCACACATAAATTGTTATGGTGAAGTTCACTTTCTTTCTAAGTCTTCCTGGAAGCTAACATTCTGGCTTCATTGTGATATTTTAGTAATTATTATTAATCTCCTTTTCATCTAGTAATCTTCTTTAACCGTGTGTCTTCTTCATGGTGAAGGAACACTATATTTCCTTTTTCAAAGTCTTCTTGAACAAAA
Organism: Fraxinus platypoda; assembly: GCA_903798405.1. Classification (NCBI taxonomy): domain Eukaryota; kingdom Viridiplantae; phylum Streptophyta; class Magnoliopsida; order Lamiales; family Oleaceae; genus Fraxinus; species Fraxinus platypoda. The sequence continues at coordinate 2,957 of CAIGRT010042517.1, read as the reverse complement.
TACAAATTAAAAGCAAAATTTTAGTTTTTGCTAAAAATAACTTGCAGTAATCTTTGAGGTGTTGTAAGGACAAGGATTTGTTCATAATTATCTACCAAAACCTTGTTGATTAATTTAGTATATGATCAAATGAATCCCCATCAAGTCCTCGTCCATTAAATGGGTCCAACTCAACTAATTCTCTGCTTATAAAATCAGAAATTAACATAGAACTTAGTGTTGTAGAGAATTCTCGTTTCTGAAAAATCGAAGGAACCGTGGATAACAAATTTTGTAGAAGAGAACCTAGCTAGTCCAGGCTCATTATAAAGAAACTAAATAATTACTTTTCTATTTATTCACATTGCAGGCAAATACGAGTTGTACATGTAAGGGGGTTAGCGCGGAAGATATAAAGGAAAGAGAGCTGATCATTCAAACTCCAACAAGTGGTGTAATATCTGATTGTGTGTTCATGTTAACACTTGACAAGGAATTGATTTAATAAAAATCGATGTCCATCTTATACTAAGCACTTGTAACATGACATTATTAATTCATTGATAAATAACAAATCACTTAGCCCCTATTTGATTTGAATAAAAATTAATTTTTTAGTAAATTTGATAAATGTTGAAATATATGATTGAAAAATTGATAAAAATTATAGGCCCATTAAATTTTTAATTGAAAATGAATTAAGGGAAAAAAATGATTTTAAGAAATGACAGTAAACAAGGGCTTAGCAATGAATAAAACAAACTCAACATTCCAACAACTGGCTTTTTAATTGAATTTTATGACCTCTGAGAGGGAGAGATCTGTTTTGACTTTCTTGTGGGCAGAATTAAGAAAAAGTTGGCTTAATTAGATTGACATTTACTTGCCTTTTGGTATCCTATTTGTCTGTCACGATAAAAAATTTATGAGTTATGCTACTTGTACATAATGTGGAGGGAGACCCACTTCGAATATATTATATTTTATTCGAAGTGAGTCCCCCTCCATGTGAGGGGGGTGGACACCGCATTATGTACATGTAACATCACCCAAAATTTATCTCATTTGAAAGTAGTGATGGGAATAATTATTTATTTACAATTTATCTTCTTCAAAAGTGTAGATTTTAATTTTCTATAGATTTGATTCCTATTTCATTTTGACTTATATAATTTTTCATTGGCAGTTGATAATTTATACAAAATCAGATCATCAAAAGCTTCTTATAAGAATCTACAAAGAAACTCAAATGCAAAATTTTAACTATACATGGTGATGTTATTCAGTAAAGCCAAATACAAAATATTGCAAATGATATTTTATATTAGTATCTCAGTTGATCGCAGATCATTAATCTAATCATTCTGTTCAAGAGACATTTAAAACTTCATCTGCCTCCTTCCTCCCTCACTCAAAAGCAAGGGGAAAGAAATGGCAATTGTGATCAAAGTCATAATCCATGATTCCCTGATATAGTTTAAAAAGAATTAAAACTCGGGCATCAAGAACAAGAATTTTTCGAGATTTTACGAGCAGTAAATAACAAGGTACATGCCACAAAAAGCCAGTGGCCATATTGCATACAAGTAGGAAAAAAGTTTCGACGCATAATTAGCAGATCAATGAAAAGAATTTCATAATCTAAAAGTCTCATCCACATTATAAAAGACATTAGCATACATGACAAGAAACCACACGTTTGTGGGTACCCTGGCGACTTCAACCTTAACAAAACAAAGAAAACCAAGTCACGACGCATTAACAAAGAGCCATATCTAAGAAACAAACCTTTCACCCATAGACAGAGAAGGCACGTCCGAGCATCCCCTGGGTCCATGTGGCTGTTTCTTTCAGCTGTTCATCATCGGACTGAAGACACTCGCCTAATAATTCTGTGAAGAATGCACGATCTTTGAACATCGTCTTTATGTTTGAACCAAGTGCATCTGCTAGGTCACCCAAAACTGCGACTGCTGCTTTTGTTACACTCTCGTCCCTAACATGCACCATGTAAGACATATTAGAATGTTCAGACATTCACATAATGAGAAATAAATATATAGATAATCGACAAAATGAGTGAAAATACCTATGCCGGTCGTTGGCAACCAGTTCAATAAACTGTAAGAGATGAGGAGCATGAGGTAACATCAAATCAGCCTTGGAATTTTTAAATCCCTGAAGAATCCCAGAATAAGCCTCAAAAATACTGCGCCTGAGCTGGTTACCATAGTCCAACATCTCCTCATCATTATCGTCCATTTGGGCACACACTTCAGAAGCACTTTGCATCATTGGCAGTGCATAACTGATGTACTTCTCAAAGTGCTCGCCAATTGCTAAAGCAATATCCCCAAAGCAGGAGAATATAGGAGGCTTCACGGACCGATGGAGTTCACCACTGGAGAGATCCTTCAGGAGAAGTGTCATGATCCCATCACAATATGGTAAGACCTTGTCGTCCAAAGCGCGGCAAATGTCACCCACAACCCCAACTGAGATGGCACAAACCTGGTACTCCTCAAAATTCTGCAGACCCATCTCCAGATACTTGTAGAACTCTTGCATGTACTTCCCAAAATCGGGCCCAGTGGCATAGGCCAGTGCACCAATTGCAAGCATAGCTTCTTCATGTACAGTAGAACTACGACAAGCAAACACATTAAGGAACAACACCATGATCTGGTCAGCTGCCTGGAGTATGATGGGCTTGGTTTCATCTGCACTGCTTAGTTTTTGAATAATTACCTGAAGCACGCCACAAAGAGAGGCTTGAAGATCTCCTTGCTTTTCCCTGTCATCAGATGACACTATTTGAAGATTTGAAGTTTGTTCTAGCTTAGACATCATAACAGGCAGAAGTTCGACGATCATCTGAGATGTCTCTGCAAGGTTTGAACACCTAACAACCTCATTCAAGGTTTCATATGCAGAAGACCTTAGCTTGGAATCACTGCTATCTGTTCGATCAGCAGTGG
>CAIGRT010042509.1:0-12478 GCA_903798405.1 Fraxinus platypoda | reverse complement strand
CCCTCTCTCCCTCAGGATTAAGAATGATGACATATTAATTCAATCAGAGGGCTTGGAGTCTCTATCAGAAGCTGAGCTTCGTGAAGAATGTAGAGAGCGAGGAATGCTTGGACTACTTTCAGTAGAAGAAATGCGTCAACAGGTTCTTAAATTTAAAAATAAACTCTGATTGAATATAACTGAAATCAAAGTATTATATTTCTGATTGCATATGAAGTAATCTATTGGTTGAGAATTATTTGAACTCTGCTTTATATATTTGGTACAAAACAATATGTACATCTATTGGTTTGAGAGTTGGTTGATGTTATGTTATTCTTATACATGGGTGAATTTAGTCAATAATAAATGCAGAGAAGGGCCAGATTCGGAGCGTCATTACGATGACAGCACTTTACTATTACTTCATTAGTGCCTTTATCATAGATAGTAAAATAACCCCACTGTTGCAAATATCATAATTTTTTTCTTTAGTTTTTTTAACCAGAGACTAAACATGGAAAAAACTTTTTGAAGTTTGAAATTCTTTATATTATTTTTGAACCTTAATGAAAGTTTTGTGGGGCAGTGGGCTCATTGGTTGCCATCAATACACATTTTTCCCTTTTATTCGGAGAAATTGAACTTTCCTTCAGAATTCTTCTAATATGTTATGGTTGTCTGCATTTATAGTAATAAAGAAATTCTAGTAGAAACCTGAGAAGTTTGTATCACGTTGCACGAACATGAGATCAGTCATAAAAACATACCTTGCATAATGGAATTATTTGCTACAAAAATTAATTTATCATTTTTCCTTGCAGCTGCGTGATTGGCTAGATTTATCACTGAATCACTCTGTTCCATCTTCACTTTTGATTCTTTCCAGGTTCATTTAAAGGAAGCACATTCCGTCCATTTCCTTCTTCCCTAGGATTTTTTTTTTCCACAGTTAGTTCTTGGACAATAGCTGAACATTTATGTTCTCTTGCTGTTGACAGAGCTTTCACGGTATCAGGAAAGTTGAGGCCAGAGGAAGCCGTTGGAGCTACACTCTCTTCTCTCCCAGATGAGGTTGTGGATACTGTTGGTATGGAAAAGTTGTCATCTGAAGATTCTGTTGCAGAAAGGAGAAGGAAATTGGATTTCCTTGAAATGCAAGAGGAACTTATCAAGGTTAATGAAATTGTGTTTATGTTCCTGGAGTCTATTTTGTTATAGAACTGTTTTCCTATACTCTTCTATTCTATGCACACCGACAATAAATAAAAGGGCTGAGAGTTTCCTAATTCCTGAAGTTCTATGTTCCCTACTTGAATTTGAGTTGTTGACTTCAAATTCAACATGCTATCTTATAGGTGTAAGGCAACTTATTGCTTTATTGAGAACGTGATACCATTGTTGTGTTCAATTGACTGTAGGAGGAAGAGAAAAATGAAGAAAAGCGAGCTGGAAAGAAAGAATCTGCTGATAGTGAAAATGATGTTGCTTTGAAGGAGATGATCATTTCAACGGCGAGAGAAGCACAAGAGCAAGCTAGAGCAAGAGCCCTGGACAAATGCGAGCAGCTTTGTGAACTTAGCTGTGCATTAGCTGTCTTAGCTTCTGCTTCTGTAAGGAGTTCACGAACTTTAGTTTCTACCGAGTCTGTATTCTCTAGGTTCTCATCACTAGTGTTTGAATTTATCCATTGGTTTACAATATGCAGTCAGTGAGCAGGGAGCGTGAAGAATTCCTAAGGCTTGTCAATAAAGAGGTATTTCTTGATTTGAGGTAGATCACTTAATAGTAAAATGTAAGTAGAAAAAAGTAGCTATCATGGGAGAACTCAAATGGAGTTCTACTTTGTATTGACCATGAGAAGTACTTGAGTTTTGATTATTGTTTGTCACCAATTACTTTCAATGCAGAACAGAAAATCACTTTGAACACTCCTAATCTTGCTCAGGAGTGACTATTCCGCTTCAGGGTTGATCATTTTCTTAATCATCTTCCACTTGACAAATTTACATGTGATAATGAGATAAGAAAAATCAGACCCAATTTTTCTTTGCTGGATGAAGATAAAAGATAAATTTTTTTTTTTTCCATTTATAAATTTAAATCACTTTCAGTTTCATGGTTTTCAATCCATGAATTGAAGACTGATATTATAACTAAAATTTTGCAGAATTATCAAAATATAATTAAATCCAACATGAGATTGACAACTGATATTGATACTCACCATTGTGCTTTTGAATGTAGATGATGTATTTCTTAAGTCAGTGATGTTAGTTGGTCATGGTAAATTTCTCTTGATCTTTCCAGATTGAACTTTATAATAGCATGGTGGATGGAGATGGTATAGATGGTAAAGTAGAGGCTATGAAGGCATATAAAGCTGCTTGTGATGGTGATGATGAAATTCCTGAGCATGACAAGGTTTCATCTGCACTCATAGATAAGGTGAGATTTGTTTTCCCCCTAACAGTTCCTAACCTGGATTATAAGTAATGTCTCCTCTCCCTCTCTGGCTGCCGAGGAAAGAGTCCTATAAAGCTCTGGGGGAGGAGGATTTTAACATGGATGAAAACAGAAAAGGAAAAGCCAGTGTGAAGAGAAAATAGGTGATGTTTAGAATATCTCACGTGGATGTATTAAAACAAAGTTATCTAATTGGCTGCTTTTGTCCAGGTTGATACTATGCTTCAAGGGCTCGAGAAAGAAATTGATGATGTGGATGTAAAGATTGGTGATCATTGGCGAGTACTTGACAGGTAAATTAAGGATTGTCTATTTTTACGCTTAACTGTTTTAATCCTTTATGCTTGGTGCCCTGCTTAGGAGTTGGATTCAATACTGCTTCATGGATTATGATGTCTATTATTCTTGTCCTTCGGCACTAAAAGAACTTACATGATGGTTAGTAAAGAAAATGACTATTATGGTTTATTGAACTACCTAAGTCTGGGGAAGAAACATTTGAATGTTTCTGAGGCTGCATATTTTTCTGTGGGTGTGAGGAGTGATGTAACTAAATTTTGGCAGTGCTGTTAAGGTTAATAGCTAAAAGTATGGCTATTGTTTTTTGATCAACCATCACCATTGCTTCACCACATCTTTTGTCAGGGCAATATTGTCGGAAATTCTTATAAAGTCTAATTAAGTAGAAAACTAACTACTTGAAAGTCAGTTTACAGAAGTCCATGCTTGGTCGAAATTCTAAAACACTGTCATTGTTGAACATGTATAGAGATTATGATGGTAAAGTGACTCCTGAGGAGGTGGCTGCTGCAGCTATGTACTTGAAAGACACTTTAGGCAAGGATGGGGTTCAAGAACTAATCAACAACCTCTCCAAAGACTCAGGTAAGTTATTCTCGACTCTTTATTTGCACATGATTTCCAATTTGATATACTGTCTAGGTTTATAGCATGTTTATAAAGCTTTAAAATAAGTAAAAGTTACTTTTTAAGTATTTTTTTTTTCCTCAAATGTGTTTGGACAAGAAAATCTTTACTTACTTTTAAGTTGATCCCATTTTATGTTTTGTGGATGGCCAACATTATCTTGTCACTTGTGCTGCCGAAGCTTGAAATGTCTCTGCTTCATCTATTGTTACCAAGATATTTAATACACCAGATATAACTTCTTTATTGTTTAAAGCATATCTTTTTAAGCAAATGCATATATTTTTCTTAATAATATTCTGAATTTGGACACAACCACTGCAGTACAATGCTAAAAGAAAATAATCTCTTAAGTTTGAGAAGTCACACGGTTTCCATCAATTAAGATGAATTAGAAGAAATGAATTGTTAATAGTCCCGTGTCCTTGTTAAAATTCATGGCCAACTAATGTCCTAATCTTGCTATATGGGAGCTTTTGGTAGATTTAATCTCGACTTTCTTATTCCTGAGAAGATGTATATAATGTTAATTATACAACACATGTTTAGCTTCTTCCTTTTTGTTATTTTATGTTTGTTTATTTATATTTTGCTTCAGATGGAAAGATTCTTGTTGAAGACATAGTGAGGTTGGGCAGTCGTGTTGAAGATGGCTGTACTGGTGAGTCTGGGAAAATGTAGACGATTTTGCCTTGCATTAACAGGATATTACTGTCGTAGTTAAATGTGGAGAGATTTCTTTAGGCTCAAATTGCCATCGATAATAGAGGTTGGCTTACTGGTCATGTAAATATCATGCTGACAGAAAAACAGAAGCATATATATACAAGTTTTATTAGTTCTCGCTTTGTGTTCAAGCATCTTGATGAAGGAGCGATATTGAATAGGACGCATAAATTCCGACAATCTTAATTCATACTGCCTGTTGCTTAACTGCTATCTACTAGTTGTTGATTGTGCTTATTTTCATTACGAACTGATAATTTTGATAGCATGGTTCTGTTACGGTTTGTCTAAGATTCCTCCATCAGTGACTGCTTTCTTTGCTTAGATCCTTCCCATTCATGGCATTCCAGTTTATTGAGCCATTTTATCTGAAACTGAAAAAGTGTTAGCGAGATGACCAAGTTATTTAATTAAATCACGTCTTCAAAATGCCTCTTACTTGCATGCGAGATTCATTTTTCTTTTAATGAAATGCTTGATGCATGCACAATCTTTATAAATAAGCTAAGTCCTTTGCGCTTTCTTGTGTCATATTGAACTATTTCGTCTAAAAGTTTAAAATAATAGATGGGACAAATTTTTTGTTTAAATTATGCCATGAGCACACCCCCCTAGTGCAAGCATAATTAGTTTCTTTGTTCAAAGGTTGTATTACAAGTGAGTGCTTCGTGATTCGAACATGATATATGCTTGATAGCACACTAAATTATCTCATCTAGAAGCTTCGACTCTTATATGAGACTTGTGTTTCCTTTCCGGTGGCAATTTCGATTTCATTCGCCTTAATGCAAATTCCTTGTTGTCATACATGTGCAATTAATATGCCATTCGATGTATCCATCGTTGTATTGTCATCACTAAGACTCAATGCTCCCGAATATTGAGTCGGGGTCGTATGATGAGCCAGAATGGTTGAGAAAATCTTTTCATGTTTAGGGTAAGTATGTTTTTCTCTACACTAATCTTTACTTTTTCTGTCAAAATAAATTACTTCTTCATCCGTATAGAACTTGCTAAGACATTAAATGAAACTCACTTGACAAGGTGATTGGAGCTTATACAACCATCTGATGTTTGATTTAATTGCTTTCAAAAGAAGTATACTTGAAATAACAAAAAGTTATTTTAATACACTTGGAAACCAATAAAAAAAAAAAAGTACTTCAATATAACTTTACTTATTTTTTCGAGCTTAGCCAAAGAAGAGGGAGCAGAATTTGGACTCCCTTAATAGTTAATAGACTATTCTTTAACAATTAAGCTACTTGTACACCTATTGTTTATACATTTGTTAACAGATAATAAGGTAGCATGCAGTCTGTCATTGATCTGAATAAATGAAATTTAAATCAAAATCAATATCAATATCAAAATGCATGACATCTCATCATTTGTCTAACTTTCTGTCAACGAAGGGTCATCATATAGCAGTGTTGCTTCTTTAAATCATGGCCAATGCATATTGAAGAGTTTCTTAACAAGGTGATTGGAGCTTATACAACCATATGATGATTGATTTAATTGCTTTCAAAAGAAGTATACTTGAAATAACAAAAAGTTATTCTAACACGCTTAGAAACAAAAAGGGTACTTCAATATATAACTTTACTTATTTTTTCGAGCTTAGCCAAAGATGAGGGACCAGATTTAGATTCCCTTAATAGATTATTTTTTATCAAGTAAGCTACTTGTACACCTATTGTTTACAACTTTGTTGACTGATGATGAAGTGACATGTAGTTTGGTCATTGATTTGAATAAATGAAATTTAAATCAAGATCAAAATGCATGCCACCTCGTCATATGTCAAGCTTTATGTCAACAAAGGTCTACGTATAACAGTGTTGCTTCTATAAATCACGGCCAATGCATATTGAAGAGTCATACTCGAATCAAACAAACAAAGAAGGGAATCCGTTGGGTTCTTCCCGGATAAATCATCACATCTTCCTCCTATTCTTTATAGAAGTTGATCAACCAATAGTTCAGTAACATTACATAATTGCAGATTTCATAGAGTTAAAGACATAATTGGAGATTTCATATGGAGTTAAAACTTGCCAAAACAGTTAAAGGGAATTTTTTATGCACAGTAATACCATCGCCTTCAGTCATATCCAAATCCTCCCCACTTACTCCACCAGGCAATGAAAAATCGAAGTTCACAACAAGATTTGCCACTGCAAGCTCAACTATTCCCATGGCAAATGCAGCACCAGGACAGCTTCTTCGACCCGCACCAAACGGGATTAACTCGAAATGTTGCCCTTTGAAATCAATAGGGCTGTTCAAGAACCTTTCAGGCCAAAACTTGTCTGGATCTTCCCATAAAGATGGATCTCGACCGATGGCCCAAACATTGATGATCACTCGTGTCCCAGCTGCAATGTCATAGCCTAACAGTTGAACATCTTGGGTCGATTCTCGGGGAACGAGCAACGGGAGTGGAGTGTGCAGCCTTAGAGTCTCTTTTATGACTGCTTTCAAGTATTGCAGTTTGTCTATATCATCTTCTGTTATATGTGATTTGCATCCTGCAATATTTCTCACTTCATTCTTCAATTTCTTCATAATATGATTGTGTCTTATGAGTTCAGACATTGTCCACTCAAGAAGTGTGAATGTTGTATCAGTCCCAGCTGCAAACATGTCCTGCAACAAGTTACCCCCTTCTTAAGTGTCGAGTCGATGCTAAACTAGACATGATCAAGAAATAGAAATTGTTCGATCTGTTTCCTTTTTTTTTTTTGGAAGCAAATGCGGCCCACTTCATTTCCCCGAGTGAGGAAAAGTGACAAGGTCCACAACTGACTGTATACGAACTTTTTCAAGTATAGAAACAACTATTATAATATAAAAAACAAACTCAAATCAAGGCTATGTATATCTTGATCATTAAAGAATGGCCTTTTGGAAAAAAATCCCGATATTTCAACTAATAGATCGTTAACTTTCAAATGAAGGCCAGCCTTGGCCGGAGACGAGGCTCACAAAAAGTGGCGAAATTTTCTTGTATTTCAACTATAGCACATAATCTTTTGATCGAAGGCCTATCTCAAGCCAAGACTGGCCTCACAGGAAAGTGGTAAGCTGTGCGTGGCCCAGCCACCACAAACCCAGGCCGAGATGCAGAAATATAAGAAGGTGAACCCTCTCACCATCTAAAGAAATGAGATTATCAAGGATACATTATTCATTAAGGATCCAAGAAAAGAAAAGACAATTAAGCACGTTAAGAGAACATCTTACCAAGATGAGAGCTTTAACAGAGATTCCATCAAGAACAAATCCCGTCTCATTTTTTTCCTGAATTTCAAGCAAAACATCCACAAAAGCTTGCATTTTCTCATCATTATTCCTCTTTCTTCTCTTCTCATCAATGTGCATTTGCACTACACTTTCAAGAAACTCATCAAGATCTTTAGCAACTTTCTTCACTTTTGAATCCATACCATTAATATATTTCGTCCAAACAAGCCATGGAATGAATTCTCCTACATCAAAAGCACCCAATAATTCCCCCAAAGTCTCCAAAACCTCCTTAAATTTCCTCCCACCTTCTCCATCACTGTATTTCCTGCCTAATGCCACTCTACAAATCACATCATTTGCAAGTGATGCAAATATCTCACCCAAATTAATCGTCACATTCGAAGAACCCAATTCTTTAATCTTCTCAACCATAAGAACAATTTCTTCCTCTCTAACATTTTGAAAAGACTGTACTTTTCTATTGCTTAAAAGCTGATAAACGCAAATACTCTTTACCTGCCTCCAGTATTCACCATAGGGAGAAAATGCTATATCTTTGCATTCATAAATCCCACTTGCTACACTTGATTTAGGCCTGTTCGAGAAAACGGGATCATGGGTTTTCATAATTTCTCGAGCTGCATCGGCTGATGACACAACAAGAAGGGGGACGTTGCCCAGATGAAGAAGCATCAGGGAGCCATGCTTTTGGGCTAAGGATTGAAGAGTTCTATGAGGATTCAACCCAATTTGATGCAGATTTCCAATTATTGGGAGTTTTGGTGGAGATGGTGGGTGGTTTAAATGGGTTTTTGAGGGGTTAAACCACTTCCTGATCAAGAAAACAGTAAGCAAAAACAAGGGGAAAACAAAAAATCTTGAGGACAGCCACGGATTTTCTTGATAAAATACAAAACCAGACATGATTATCATAAAATTAAAGCATTCGAGGGTGTGCGCTTTCAATTTCAGAGTTGTTATATAATCTGTAGAGTAAGCCCCAGTTTGAACCAGTTTAAATTTTCATTTTCATTCTTCTACTCATTTTTAACCACACGTTTTTCAATAAAATAATATTTTTCATCACATCAATAAATTTTCCTTCTTTTTTAACCACACATTCTCCATCAATCTACTATTATAAAATACATTCTTCCAAAACAACGTGGCTCAAACACACCTCAAGCCTTTACTAGACAATTGACTTTCAAAAGGCTAAGCAATCAATTGAGATTGAAACACAGACGTTGAAATCTTTACACAAAAAGTGTGTTTGATGTCCCCTACTTCGCCAATCAACATCATTATAGAGGGAAAAAGACTTCCTCTACGCATTGCTAAGTGCACATTTATCGTGGGGTGGACAAAACAAGCGATTAAATCGATCGAACCAAATCGAGTCGAGTCGGTTTGGATTGGTTTGAACTAGAAAATCGGTTTGCTTTGGTTAATTTTAACCATTATAAATTCGGGTTGGGTTGGTTGCGGTTTAAGCAACCAACCCATCAATTAACCAATTCAACACTCAAATACATTTTTTTATTTTTTTCATTTTAAANTTGGTTTGAACTAGAAAATCGGTTTGCTTTGGTTAATTTTAACCATTATAAATTCGGGTTGGGTTGGTTGCGGTTTAAGCAACCAACCCATCAATTAACCAATTCAACACTCAAATACATTTTTTTATTTTTTTCATTTTAAAATTCATCTTCTTAAACTTTAAAAAACTAAAAATAAAATAACAAATATAATTCTTTCTTAAATAATTTATTTACCGTTTACGTTTTTTCTACCAAAACTCCAAATTTCGAAAGAAAAGAAAGCAATAAGTGTTTATTATAAATTTCAAATTTAGATTGTATTATTACTTTTCATTTTTGGTATAATTGTTGTTGGTAACTATCGGATATATACGATAATTTTGGACAAATCAACCCACTACCATTTATATTATATATATTATTGAAACGCAAACATGCATATATATATAAAGACAATTTTTTTTTAACTCAAAATAAATACGTAATCTTTTTTAACTCGCACGAATGTCTAAACCGACTAACCAAACCGATTTGGTTTGGTTTGGTTCAATTTCAATGATTGGATTGAGTTGGTTTGGGTTGCAATTTATCCAAACCAACTAAGTCGAATTCAGTTATAGGTTGAACTCAAAACCAAATCAACCCGAACCATGCACAGGCCTAATTTATCAGATAAGAAGAGTTAAAGCTATTTTAACAAAAATAAAAATAAAAAATTCATCACTGCTTGACTGATACATGATTTGCAAAAACTTACCATTTTTTTATGACCCAGGTGTCCGAATTTCGCCTCACTAATTCTGAGGAGTGGCGGCCTTCCCCCCTGGTTCGTCACTTGGGTAAATTCGGATGCGATCACAACTTATTCACACTTGGGCTGGACATTCGGGAAGCAGTTCTCCTTCTTGTAGACCTCTCTTTACGACGTGCGGACATGACTCCGGAGAGGCGACAATGCGCGGCATAACTTTGCCACCACAGGACATCTGTCTTCCAACATAAATGTTGCCTTCCAGCAGCCGTGGGGATTTCAACATTCGATACTCTGTAGAGAACCCTCCTACTTTACCATTGCGCCGTGCCCATGATGGCAAAATTTACCATTTCTTAAACAGCTTATGTCAAGAGAGTGGGCAAATAATTCTGACCATGTAACATGATTGATCAAATAATTATTGCACAATTTAAGTTTAAGTTGAGCTAAGTTGGAGTTTTGAGTTGTTGTTTATACAAAAAACGCTAGCGTAAATGACAACGTTAGTAACTGAACTTGTAGCAAAGTTTCATGTTAGTGATTCAACTTTATCCCTTGCTAGCTTAAGAAAAGAGGTAAAACCCTAAACCTAACTCCAAAATCTAACTGCCCTTTGACACTATCCTTGTGTGTGGCAATAGCGTTTTGAGTTCATTCCTGCTTTATGGATTATTGTTAAAGGCTAGATATATGTAGTATTCAAAGATACACAAATTCTTACTATGATTATTCCCTTTGTACATGGAAATTTCCCTGGGCAATGTATAGATGTTGTGCTGACAATACCCATATAATTTAGGGATGACAAAAAAATTTGCTCGAGACCCCACCTCAAATGGGGCGGGGATTACCCGCCTAACCGGGTAAACAGAGGGTGTGCTTTCAATTTCAGAGTTGTTATATAATTTGTAGGGCGTAAGCCTTTACTAGACAATTGGATTTCACATGGTTAAGCAAATCAATTGAGATTGAGACATAGACGTTGAAATCTTCACACAAAGTGTGTTTGCTGGCCCCTACTTTGCCAATCCACATCATTATAGAGGGAAAAAGACTTCAACTCTACGTATTGCTAAGCTCACATTTATCAGATAAGAAGAGTTAAAGCCATTTTAACAAAAAAAAAAAAAAAATTAACCACCTACTTGACAGATGCAGTGATGACAACAAATGATTTACAAAAACTTACTATTTTTTTAAATAGTCATTCTATCAAGAGAGTGGGCAAATAATTCTGACAATATAACACGATTAATGAGATAATTATCGCACAATTTAAGTTTAAGTTGGACTTAATTGGAGTTTTGAGTTGTTGTTCATACAAAAGGTGTAAATGACAATGTTAGTCTTTGAACTTGTAGCAAAGTTTCATGTTACTTTATTCCTTGCTAGCATGAGAAAAGAGGTAAAACCCTAAACCTAACTCCAAAATCCAACTACCCATTGTCTTTATCCTTGTGTGTGGTGGTAGAGTTTCGAGTTCATTCTTACTTTATGTATTATTGTTAAAAGGTTAGATATCTGTAGTATTCAAAAATATAACTCTTATCATAGATTTTTTCTATGATTTTTCTCCTTGTACAAGGAAATTTTGCTAGGTAGTGTACATGTACTATGCTAACAGTACCCGTATAATTTAGGGATGGCAAAAAAATCCGTTCAACCCAATATTCGGGGGGACCCACTCGAGATGAGGATTACTCGCCTAACCGAGTAAACGGAGGGTGTGCTTTCAATTTCGGAGTTGTTATATAATCTGTAGAGAGTAAGCCTTTACTAGACAATTGGATTTCACATGGTTAAGCAACCAATTGAGATTGGGACATAGACGTTGAAATCTTTACACAAAAAAGTGTGTTTGCTGGCCCCTACTTCGCCAATCCACATCATTTTAGAGGGAAAAAAAGACTTAAACTCTACACATTGCTAAGCTCACATTAATTAGATAAGAAGAGTTAAAGCCATTTTAACAAAAAAAATTTGCCCACCAACTTGATAGATGCAGTGTTGGCAACAAATGATTTGCAAAAAATTACTATTTTTTAAATAATCATTCTGTCAAGAGAGTGGGCGTCTAACAATGTAACATGATTGATCGAATAATTATTGCACAATTTAAGTTTAAGTTGGGGTTAATTGGAGTTTTGAGTTGTTCATACAAAAAAACACTCGTGTAAATGACAATGTTAGTCATTGAACTTTTAACAAAGTTTCATGTTAGTGATTCAACTTTATTCCTTGCTAGCATAAGAAAAGAGGTAAAACCCTAAACCTAACTCCAAAATCCAACTGCCCCTTGACGCTATTTCTGTGTGTGGTGGTAGAGTTTCAAGTTCGTTCTTGCTTTATGGATTATTGTTAAAGGCTAGATATCTGTAATAGTGAAAGATATAGCTCTTACCACAGATTTTACTATGATTATTCCCCTTGTACAAGGAAATTTTGCTAAGCAATGTACATGTACTATGCTGACAGTACTCGTATAATTTAGGAATGACAAAAAAATTCGTTCAACCCGATACTCATGGTACCCCGTCCCACCTGCCTAACTAAGTAAAAGGAGTGGGGACGGGGCGGGGTTATTGCACCAAAACGGGTACATTAAACATAGTCCCCGCCCCGCTACTCACCCCGTTTAAAGTTAACTTCAAATTTAATTTTTTTATCAAATAAAAATAAAATATTTATCATCATTTTTAAAGAGAACATAAGTTTTTCTTAACAAATTAGAAACAAAAGTAATAATATTTACTAATTTAAAGTCATAAAAAATAAAAGTAGAAATTAAAAAAAATAAAAATAAACGGGACAATAAATTGGGCATGGAACTTGC
>CAIGRT010042496.1:0-15654 GCA_903798405.1 Fraxinus platypoda | reverse complement strand
AAGAGTATTTTTGTAAGTACCCCAAGTATATATATATATATATATATATATGTTGCGCCCAAATTGGCATAAGCCCAATGGCCTAAAAGTAAAGAAATTGCCGAATCCCATTGGCAGAGGCACATCGTTCGAAGCCTAGAAATTCCTAGGCGCCCTTGTTCGAAGCCCATTGTATCTTCGAGGACCAACATTACCGAAGCACCTCAATGCCGAGGCTCAAGAGAAAGCGGAAGCACTAAACAATTTGATAAAGCTCCGACGTCGAAGCACTACTTGTTCAACTGAAGCTCCAAAGCCTATACTTCAAACCGAGGCTCAATAAAGCAGAATCTGAAACTCAACTATGACAAATAATAACCTACGATTGAAGATCTTAAAGTGCATAAGATCCTCTTGGAATGATTGATTGGACCGCTGCAATGAATAGAAATGGTTACTCATGTCAACAGAGGGCATGGATTGACCGCCTTCTTCAAAAGCATTTAATGCGTCACAAACTAAAACAGTTAAAAATGATGCATATGAGGTGATGTTTCAGTCGAGGGGATGATACCATGTGTCCACTCATCCAATGGTTATTGTTGTACATGTAATATTATAAATAAACCCTCTTAATGTCATAACAGGCGTTGAAAAAATGGGAGATCAATAACACAAGCATACTCTCTCTTTGATGTTGGAATTTTGAAGAACATTTTGCAATTTCAATGTTTATCTTGTTTCTTTGTTAATCGTTCATTATCGTATTTTGTTGTTCTTTTATTTACCGGATCCCGAACATATTTGTCTCGTGTCAAAAACTTCTCCCACGTTCAAACTCAACATTTTCGACTAGTAATTGTGTCGTAATTAGCTTGTCAAGACGCGAGTGAACCCAGTATATGTTAGCGCATTTTTTGTGGTAAGCCAAGTATTGGACATAGATAGTAGGAAAATTCTGTTTGTAAAGAAAAGTTTAATACAGAAAAATTACACACTCACACATGGGGTGGGCCCCATGTGAATTAAATATTGTAAAAAAAACAGGCCCCACATATTGTGTGTATTCTATAGGTTGTCTATATGTTTTTCTTCCATACGCATAGCATGTTTCTAGATAGTAACTCTGGTAAATTATAGAACGTACAGAGATGTTCACTGCACATGTACTTACCCCACCTCATTGTAGTCCATCCTCGGACGAAAACTAGAACAGAAAGAGAAAAATAAACAAATGAATTTAATGGAGCATGAAAACAACTTCATTACATCTATATGGTGGACATAATTTATGCCATACGACGTTGTTACTGCAAAATTTGTTCGTTCTACTTCCTAATACGGTAGGAAATATGTCATCTCATGTTGCAACATAAAGGCTTTCCTCGCTGTTGCAATTTGTTCCACATACAGATCATCTGCCTCGGAGATTGGTAGTGAGCCGTATAATAATCTTCTATGCACCCGAACTGGCAGAACTTCAAGCTATGGACGTACTCAACTGGTTGTGAATCACTGAATTTCTCGACCCACATTCCCATACTCACATCCTCCATTTTAAACAACTGCATATCGATGAATTAGTTTTCTTTTACACGTTATATGCCTTTTCAATGATGGGCATTTAAACGAATAATTTGAAAAGGAAAGACAGATAATGGGATTTACCCGTAGTTTATGCTTCTTGAAGTCAGAAACAATAAAGTTTGCAATGTCAGATGAAATAACGTAGCCCGGCCCATTCGCATAGGGTGGATAGACTTCTTCTGGCCATTCCTAGACCACCACAATTGTTATAATAATGAGCCTTGCTCCAAAAGAAAGGTAATGAGCCAAAAGTACATTTTTCTTTAGGCATAGTCAAACATGCTCTTAATGTGTCTCAAACACCAAAAGAATAACTACATAATAATGACATTTAACTTATATTTTATCCAACAAGTTACTCCAAGTTTGGATTCACAACTAACAAGCTTTTTCAGGAGTCACGCTCGCAGCAAAGAACATGGGGTTCCAATGGCAGTCATACTGTCTGCTTCATATCTCAATAATATCCCAAGTTCCCATTTAGGCTCTAGCAGACCAGTTCAGTCACAGTAGGTTTCACAATGGCCAATGTAAAAAGTCTAAATAAACAACACTAAAAGATCTCTTCGAATGATGCATATACAAGGCAACTAATGCTAAAGAATCTGAATTTGTAGTATCATTTTATTATAAAACAGTCCAAAAATCCCCATCAAAATTAGAAATTACTTGAAGAACGTATTTAAAATAGCGAGAAAAATGATAAAAATAAAATAAAATAAAATAATCCCAGTAGTTCTGCCTGATTCCTGCAGACTAAGATTCCCTTGATGGTTTCGTAAACTACACAAGTACACTCCATGTCATTAATCATTCTAATGGCATCAAGTGGGTAGGTCATCATGTATTGAAACTGTACTCAATACCACCACTGAGTCAACTAATGGAATGAGTTATCGTCCTAGAGTAACAAATTAGTACCCTATATTGCAATGGCATTGACCATGGGCACATAAGCCGTATGCCAACAAATAAAACAAAGGAAATCCACTATACAGATTGAAAAATAAAATGGTTGTAATATTACCTCATATGTCACTGACCATTTACCACTTCGCATGGGCTTATGGTAGTAATTCATATTACCAATGTACAAGCTCTTGTTCTCAGGTATTTTCTTCGCCTCCATAAGAACAGCGTCTACTCTGACAAATGTGTCATCATCAGTTTTCATAATATACTTTGCAGGAGCTCTTCGAACCTGCAAAGGTACAAAATACAATCAGTCGAGCTACAAACTTAATTTCAATCCTTAATTTACAATGAATCCACAACTCACCCAATATTCACAGATGGCAACTGTCTTTAAAACAACAAGGTCATAGTTGTCCATGTATGGTACTATTACAATGTCTCCGAAAAAGTCAGCTTCTTTCTTTAATTCCGCATTCACTTCCTTTCTAGCATGCTGTCCAAAGAAATTTTTTTGAATAAATTTCAAAAGCCTTCAACAAAAGAATAAAAAGAGGTTGCATTTGTATCATACGTGCCATCAATTGGTTCACCTACCAGTGCAACAAAGAAACGAGCAACAGTATTGGAAGATTTTATTAGCCTGTGCTGCATCCAAGACTTCCTCACAGCCATACGTTCAGCAAAGTGGTTGCCTGCTGAAAGAATACCAATGAACAGTTCAACAGGCCCTTCTAGAATAGGCGGAGCCTTCCATCTGTTAGACCAATCTAGATTTCGTTGAGGTGCAAAACTGGGGTGTAATGTGGGCAAGGAAGCAGCGAAAACAGAGTGGACATCAATGTCTCCCATCAAAGATAATCCAGTGGCATCTTCAAGTGTGAATCCCTAAAACATTCAATAAACACTTGAGCAAAGTCCCATATATCACAAGACCATAGATATTCAGTAATTGTAACTTACAGGGCGATATGGAAATGAGGTGATATGTCTTCCGTCAACATTGACATGGTACCCCTCCAAGCCAGCACTAAGAGTAAGGACAAATAACTTGTCTTCTGCAAATGGGAAAGCCCAATCAACATCCATCCTCTTCGGCGTCCGGCCTATTAACCGACTTAACCACCATGTTGTCTTCGATTCTTCGGAGCGATTGTCATCATCTCTAATCCACTTTTCACATTTCACCAAACCATCAACTGTAGGAAGTCCAAAGAATTATTCATGAGGGTTAGTGCACAAGAGAAAAGCACAGAAGATACAAGAGCCAAGAGGACCACATACATAAAACTACAAATCAATGCTTAAGCTCAATATACATCTAATAATTATAGTTCTTTCAGCAGAAGGGCAAATTATAGATGACATGGACAAGAAGCTCTTTTCTCCATAATTTTCTTCCAGAATTCTACGATTGCTTAAAAGTGGGAAAATGAAAATGCACTTCAAGAATTCTGGCAGTTTAAATCGTATGCAATTTCACACTTAATTCCTTTCATTAAGAAAAGCCAATTCTCCCCCATAAATCCCATCTTTCACCATGCTAGCTTGAATCTAAAAGAATAATTTCTACAAATACATAGACGTATAAACTGAAAAAATGGTGCATTCAAACCTGTATAATCCCACAGGCAAGTAGCCAAGTGAGCTATTACCACAGGCAAGCAAGCTAAGTGATATAAATTTCTGCAATCAAGTTTCACCTTTTTCTTTGATTCATTAGATTGCTTATAGCAAGTATTTATAATTTCTTCCCAAGAAACCAATTTTCAATGCAGCAGATTCAATCTAACAAAATAACAATCCAGAAAAAGGAACGTTAACATCATATCAATTTATGAAACCAAGCAACTCATATAATCAATAAAGCAATTCTGACTACTCACCAGTCTCCTCATCGGCCCGAGTCTTCAAACCATCACACCGTTGAGCAGTCCCCCACTGCATCCTATAACAAGTGTTTTGCTCAATAACAGGGTTCCCACTCCAATCTCCCTTCACCCGTGGATTAAAATGCAGGATCCTTGGAGGATCCTCTCCATCCACTATCCTCAACCCCTGCAACTCCATCATAAACTGTGAAACCATCAAGTACTGTCCCTCCTTCAACAGCGAAATCTTCGGATCAGTCTCTGCGTGGGCTACCCTTGGCTTCCCCACCACTGTGATATGTGATCCCAATGTTAGACCACATGGCAACACCATCACTCGCCCCTTCGTTGCAAACACATCCCCCCTTATAGCTAACGAATGTGGGCATTCCTCACTTTTTCTTTTATTCACACCAGAAGTAACACTTCCATTATTATTTTTTCCGATCTTTTTGTCATCAATCCTTTCCAATTCCAGGTCGTGCCAGACCTTACTGCCAAGCTCAAGGGCCACTTTTGCTGACTCTAAAATCCCATTTTGGGGGATCGAATTCACAATGCCAGCACTGAAATTCAAGCTTGACAACGGTGTTCTTAACTCTTGGATTTTTCTCTCATGTTTCGAATGATTAGAGACCTTAAGGGGTACATCATGAGGGCGAATGGGGGCCTCTCTTTCCTCCAAATTTTCCTCACTTTCCAGCACAAAAGGCTTGTAATTCAAAAACCCATTATTACTATTTAAAATCCCCTCTCCAGAAACTGACCCAAGCCCATTTTTTAACACAAAAGGGACTTCAAAACTCACCAGAAGCATATACAAAAACGCAACAAAAACAAGAATCTGAATTGATCTTTGCCGTCTAAGGGAAAAGAATAATTCCAATTTTGGCCTCCTCATCTTTGCTCAAATTTTAGCTAAAAAAGGGAAAAGAAAAAGAAATACCTGCTTCAAGTTCAAAAGCTTGTGAACGTTACAACAAAGAAACCACTGCAAAATTTTCCAACTTTCATAAACCGGCAAAACAAGCCAACTCAGAAACAAATGAAAAAACCAAGAAAAACAGAGAGGAGTAGCCAGATAGAGGTCGGTTAGCAACACAACGATACCGCGTTTAGAGAGAGAAAGTGATATATGTAAAAATATAGAGAGAGATGGAGAAAAAGCTTTCGTTGTCGGTCACTTTTGGTAAAGAATTATCATTTTCAATTCAAATTGAAAAAGCTTTCTTTTCCCAAAGGAATTTCAGAATATTTTCTTCAAATAAAATATTTACTAATATTTTTTTCTTTTTTAAAGGGAAAAAAAAAAAAGTAAAATTATGAAGATGCCAGAAATATCTTCAACATGCCAGAGCTGAGTACAACTTCTAATAAAGAATGTACAATACTCATAAGATAAAAATTTGAAAGTGACTTCATTAAAGTCAAAGCTATGTGTTTTTTAGTAATTTAATTTGAGATTATGCTTTATTTGGGTAATTTAATGTGAATTAAATATGAGATTATCCCTAAATAAATTCATTTATTAATTACTTCAAGATTATGGGTTTGTTCAATAGTAGTTTTAATTTGTAATTTCTATTGGAATATGATACTTTTTAGTATAAATAAATTTCATAAGAAATTGTTCTAATATATATATATATATTCAATTTGTGGAAGATATAGAAAGAACATGAATATATAATTCGAGTCAAATTCGAAGAATTTTCTAGATATCAAATAAATGAGAGCAATCTCTATAGAGAATTTGAATACTACAATTGAATCATTAATGACTTCTTTGTGAATTTTCTGATAATATTCACGTAGAATCAATATGATCATTTAACAAAAATACGTAAACAACTATCATACAACGACTTAGATGTATAGTACTAAATAAAAATCTTACTTCATTTTCAAATGTTAAAAGGCTAATTTGTATCGAAAATTAATAGTACAATTTTTCCGAGATCAAGCAAATTGTTAAGTTTTAAATTTAAAATTGTTGAAAACTTTGACTTGTCTTTGCTGGAAGCCACATGTTACATTCTGTCTATCTCATAAGGAATAATCTTTATGCCTGCATATATAATAATAAATACATGGTCCTGAACTCAATTTCTTTAATAATAGGAAGGATAATCGTTTCAAAGTTGAAACTTGGACTAAATTTCTTGTTTTTGACCATCTAAACGTTTCATTGTTATAGAAGGGGCCGACTTTGAGGGCGGCACAATCGCTCAAGGCGCCTCATAGTTAGAAGGGCGACCACTTCGATTCTATTTTCGAGCCTTTCTTCTTCTTCTTGAAACAAAGATGTTCACCCAACCAACTACAATCTTGAAAGTGTAAAAGCACATAGATGCTAAACTATAAGCCACACCATTTGCCTCGCCCAATACAAATGACAAATTAATTCAATGAAACCATGCTAAAGCAGATCTACAAAAAATCCGAAGTGATCTACAGCAAGCATCTACACAACAAAATTTGAACCAACAAGAGAACACACTTCCAAGTTTTTTATACAGGCAACCTTGAAGGCTTATGACTTTGCAGACGTCATATCAACCAGTAACCACACTGCAATATCATCAGCTTTATAGATCCCACAACCAAAATTTCTCTGTTAACTTTTCAATAGATTGTATAAATTTATCAGTACTGCTAAAATAGACAACAAAATCAAGAACATAACTAAAATAAGCTGCTTCACATCACATGATCCTAGTTCCTAGCTTTTTTAAGAGAGCAATAGCTTTAACAGCTTACAATTTGACTTCCCGAGAAGTCCGCCCGGTAACAAAGCACTGGATAGTGGATATTGCTGTGCAAAGAGAATGTAGCAGCTAAAAGGAAACCTTCCGCCATGGAACAAATCACTGGATATTGCAGTGCATACGGATTGGTCATTGTTAAATGAAACGGAACGTAATGGTACAAAGGAAATCTTTGGGTGACACTCGTTCAATGCAGCTGGGGAAAAACTCAGACAAACATCAGGGGTAACCGCTCCTGTAACCTTTTATCAGGAATACATCGCCTGTGCAGCTGAACTAATGGGGATCACACCAGAAGATGACACAAGAGCATCCACGAGGACATCGTTTGGGGTCATTGGTATAACATTTTCATCCAATATCTGCAGCGAATAAGAAAGGGCAACTGCACATCAAAGCAAAACTGTTAATCATACACTATAATCATATCACAGCTTAGGCTTAGAGCATGTGATGCAATATTATAATAGATATTGTTATATGTAGTTTCCAATTTTGATATGTTTTTTAGGAAACTTAATTATGTTTGATTTAGTAGCTTTTATTAGATATTTTTCCTTAGAATAGAATGTTTTGAACCTATATAAAAGAGTATTTTTGCGTTGTAATAGAACAACCTGATTATACGAAATAAATTGATGTCCTCTTGTCCTCAATTCTTCTCCCTTTTCCCCTCCTTTTCTCTTCTGCT
This sequence comes from Fraxinus platypoda, assembly GCA_903798405.1. NCBI lineage: Eukaryota > Viridiplantae > Streptophyta > Magnoliopsida > Lamiales > Oleaceae > Fraxinus > Fraxinus platypoda. Next base: position 7,846 of record CAIGRT010042496.1, on the reverse strand, counting down.
CTTCCCTTTCCCCTTATCCTATAATTCTCCTACTACATCCGGCGTCAGCATGTTTGAGTGGGCTTAAAAGTAAGACAAACTTGCTTTTTAGTTTTTTTTTTTTAAAGGAAGACATCAACACAGCCTCAGTGAGTTTTCGGGTTCCACCACGAAAGATTGATAGGGTTAGGATGCCCCAACCGTATAAAGAATCAAACTCACGAGAACCAAAGGAAGGGGGCATATACCTAACCTCTCAAAAGTAGAGAAATGCAACATAATAATGAACTGAATAAAGAATCACTACTTTCAATACGATGAAAGCAAGTGGAAATAAAACTAATGTCCTCTAATACTAGAAAGTCAATATCGATCAACATGTGTAAGGACACGAAGTGGTTATGGTAGATCAATCGGTCCGTACTGACGCTGGTCCCAACCTTCGGGTGCCAAAAAATCAGCTACCAAATTCCCCTCACCATAAATGTGGGAAACACTGTCACGGTTATATGAGAGAAGGTGTCTGATTTGTCACATTTACCTTTTCACCGACAAACTTATTTTTATACGAAATAAGTCTTAGGTTACTTTTTATAAAAGTAACTTTTAAGCATAGCCAATCATGCAACATATGTCCTAGTAGAATTCAACAGAGCTACCTACCAAATAAAGGTCTCTTCCAGTTACGAGCCTTTGTGAGCTCTTGGTACTTGATGAGGAAGGTGTCATAATAACTTCATTTTGTTCAAATGCAACATCAGAACATGATAGAATAACAAGTGACATTTAGGAAATTGGAACAAAAAACAAAGAAACAAGAAAAAGAACTAGAGCCTGTTTGACAACCATTATTGAAGAAAAAAGAGTTTTGAATAGTGATTTACAGAAGAATGTGTCATTAAAAAGTAGAGAAAAGTTTTTGGTATACGTGTAGAATATTTTTTTGTATGAATGTGTGGTTGAAAATGATCATGTAGCAAACCATAAAATAGATTAATAGGTGTCAAACAGGCACTAAATGAAATTGTACACCCAAAATCTGTAACTTACCCTCCACCACGGCCCAAGCGCCTACCAGATTTGTCAAAGGCAAGCCCTGTAAAAATAAAAGAATCCCAAAAAAATCAAAGTAAAACCATTTTCAACCTATGGACAGTGATGCACACAAGAAAAAACTTAAACGGGATGAAAATGCACACCGGGTAAGAGGAATAAGTCCACAGGTTCATCAGCAAACATGACTACAAAAACATGAAAACTTTTAGTTCCAATCAAATATCAAATCTTGTTAGTAGTCTAGTGTCGAGTCCCATCCAACACTATGTATCAACTATGTACCAAACATATTGAAGGTGCATAATTTCGAACAAAACAAATATATATACCTATATATACATACATATATAATATGTATATACATACATGTGTTTCTGTATATGAAGCTAATGCTGTGTGTAATTATTCGTGCTGGGTAGTTGGAACAATTGTCATTGTTGCAGGACTTTATTTGTCGTTTGGGGTAAACGAAGCGACCACAATTCCCCAACAACCCAAGAACAAGATTACCAGTGACACAAATGGCGAATACTAAAGATAGTACATATGCGGAGTGCTTGATGGTGACATACACGTGGTAAATACTGATGTGGGTGTCGGATGGTGAATATTACTGAAGAGGAACATTCAAGCTGTGAGGTTACTGCAGAACCGGACTCAATTGGTAGGTTCACCTCAAAATGTTGAGAACACGTCAGATGTTTGCAGGCTGGTATGGGAAATTGGCAAAGAACTTAAATGGAATTCTGTAAAGAGTAGCAAGGATCGGTGAAAGAGCTGTTAACAATATATTATAAGAAGTTGTGGCATCGCAGTGAAGTTGAATTGATAATTTTGGGCATCAAGGGAATCGGTTTGTCATCCCTGTCCTCAACCTTCAAATTAAGTACTGGAACTTGTATAAATGTAGATCAAAATCTATAGAGCTCTCCTCCTCGTTCAAGGGAATTTCTCCCCGTGTTCGCTGCTTGATTAAGGTGGTGGCAGTGGTGGTGGTGGTGGTGGGGGGTTGGGTAAGTGGGTGAACGGTCTGCATATGCATGCGCCCACGCATATGCATACCTGTGTAGAAGTAAGAGTATGGCAGATAGATTTAGAAGCATAAAATGAAATTGGGAATTCTACAGGAAATGGACAAGAATTACCATCTTGGCGTTCATTTCCCTCTGCATCAACAGGAGCAGGCTCCAATATGTCCATGGTATTTGCAATTAGATCATGCATGCTAGAGATATTCAGCATCCGCATGTGACTATTCTTGTCCTCTACTCGAGGAACATACAACTTTTTGCTCACCTGTGAATGATCATCTTATCCAAGAACAGCAAATTCGAACTTGAATTTGATAAAAATTAAATAAAAAGGTACACAAATCCTATAGATTGAACGAATAAATATAACACATTCCATTTTGACATGTAATCCAACTCTAGATAAGGATAGAAAATCTTCTCCTCCCAGATTAGTATCAGGTGGCAAAACCCAAATAAATTAGGGGTCGACTACATTAATCCATTTTGATGGCACATCGCAATATTCTCTCTCTCTCTCTCTCTCTCTCTCTGAAAGCCACATTGCAATATTAAAAAGCAGTCTAAATAATGGGAATGAAAATTAAAAATGTACCTCGATCTGTGTTTTTTAGAATTTCAGACAACACTTTAGAAGTGTCAACTTCTCTTAGAGCACTACAACTTATATAAGCACACAGTCCTTTACAAGACTTGAACCATGGAGCTTCCAATATTACACTTTGTATTGCATCATCTGAAAGAATCAAAATAAGGGGGGAAAAAAAAAATATATATATATATATATATGTGTGTGTGTGTGTGTGTGTGTGTGTGTGTGTGGAATAAATCGCGTTTATGTAGGTAGGTGTATGTACCTTCTTGAGATCTGAGAGTGGGATCCATGGACCTGAGGTCTTTTCTGACTTTAGACCGGAGGATCTTTTTTTGCTTGAAAATGATGTCCAATCGGGTGGTGTTGGTGTTCATGGTGGTGAAGTTTAAGGAGGCGGAGTGGCGCAGGTTAAGAGAAGAAGAGTGTGGGTAGAGAACACGAGTGGTTAGAAATGAAGGTGGCGATGCGGCGGTTGTTGCTAATGTGCGCGGGTGAATCATCAGCCTTTCGGCGGCCACTACCAATTTTCGGGCCCTCTTTGTTAGCCCCATTATGGTCATTTGGACTTTGTTTAAGAATAAATAATTATTAAGAGCATATTTCTACATACTTATCAAAAGTTTTTTTTTCTAAAAAATAAGTTAAAATTAATTATTTTTAAAAGCAAATTTTATTAATAAAAACAGTAATTTTGAAAATCATAATTAGGTCATGTTTGGGTAAGCTTAAAATGGAATAAAGTTATTTTTAAGTCTATTAATGTTTTCTTGCATATGGATATAAGCCAACAACCGTGTGAAAGATAAGGTGTAAATCCAATTCAGCCACTCAAGTTTATTTAGAAATTGATTTTAGTTGGCTTTATATAGTTTGGATATATCTCTATTTATATATTTAAGCAATTTGTGTGGATAAAATCTTTAAAAAAAAAAAATGTATGCATAAAATTTGTAAATTTCTTAGTCTTGTATGATTTATTTTGCGGCTTTTACATGCTCTTAGATAATGGCACGTGTAAAATGGGTCAACCCAATCTGAACCCAAATGTGACCTCATGATTACATATTATACAAGAATTATAAAAATTGAATTCTATCGAAATGATTTCATGCTTCTAAGGTTGGGGTCGAGACGTTCAATTTTAAGTCCTTCTAAGCAAGTAGCAGAAAAGAAACGAGAAATGCAATGCCCTCACCCTCTAACCCGGACTCTCTTTTTTTTCCTGAAAAATGCAAGGATCAAAATGACCTTAAGATATGTTTAGCATATAGCAGTGATTACAAGAACTATCCTAGCACTTTCTCTCATGTTGAGCAAAGTCAAGAGCCAGTCACCTCGACCCCTTGAAGGAGTGTCATAGCAGCATGCTTTAAGAAGCGTTTCAATGGCTCTCAACCTGTCCCTAATTAGAGATACTTCTCGTTTAAGAGTGACCTTGTTTTCATTTCCACCTGTCAGCATCGGAAACCACATAATTTTAAGCAAATTAGAGGTTGATTGGGAGAAAGGGAAAATAAATTTTTTAAAAGATATATATGGCTAAATAAAGCTAGTCGCTCTATGGGCATGTTTGATACCCAATACTAGATAGAGCTACAAGTGATGATGTTATTCAATCCATCATACCAAACATGCCATAAAAGTGAAACGCAAGAGAATAATTGAAAGCAACTTGGAATTACCTCTGGCAGCAGCATTATCGACCTCCGAAGATTCTGATCCTTCATCTGAAGATGAGTATATCTTTCTCTCAAGATCTGTCAAAAGGGCTAGAAGATGAGCTCTTTCGCCCTCAAAATCTAACAACAAATCATCCGGATTCCCTCCTGCATATTCCAAAGATTGATCATAAGAACGCTCGTGTTCATTGTGATTCGCACCACTTGAGCTACCACGGTCTGATTTCTCGCTAAATGAGGAAAAGAATGATGTTTGAACTCTTGATAATCTTCATCAACCTTGCAGATCTCACCATCTTCTTTCTTGTTAGGTCCATATTTTTCTCTATAGGTTTCAAGTTCAGACTTTAAAAGCTTTACATCTTCCTCACTCTTTAAAAGCGCATCTTTCAATATATAGCTTCTTCATTGTACTCTGCCTGCTCTTCCATCATTCTTTAATACTGCAAGGCCTCCATTTGGACAGCCACCTTCTCGGCCTGTAATCGGGTAATCATGGCCATTGCATTGTTTGACGCATCTGCAGAAGCACTTCTTTATTCATCTAATTCCATGTACAATGCCATCAGGGACTTGAGGTCCAACCGAACTTGCCTCTTCAAATAATGCAAAATGGAGTCCCCGTCTGCACCATTTGGAGCCCTTGCATCATCGGTTGAGAGCTTTCTAGCACCTCCGTTGTCCCACCTAGGACTGGATTGAGCTGAATCCGACAATNGAGGTCCAACCGAACTTGCCTCTTCAAATAATGCAAAATGGAGTCCCCGTCTGCACCATTTGGAGCCCTTGCATCATCGGTTGAGAGCTTTCTAGCACCTCCGTTGTCCCACCTAGGACTGGATTGAGCTGAATCCGACAATCATTGGTGGATCCAGGGGGACTAGGCTGTGCTACAGCCCGTCCCCGCAGCCCAATTCACCTTTTAAGAAAAAATATTTTTTATGTGTAAATGTATTTTTATTTTTTTTTGCGTATTAACCCGTCTTAAAAATTTTCCCGAATCCGTCTCTGATGACAATGGGATTCCAAAAAAATTGTTTCATTTACTAAAATTAGGGGTTCTGATTACGCCTTCATTAACATCCTCAGAATCTGGTATTAATGGCACCATAGCAGCTCGAGTATCTTCTCTACCTGCTGTAAAACATCCGATGAAAACCATTTCACCAGCATACTCGGCTTCATAATTTCTCCCTCAACTCTAGCACGACAAACTCGCTCTTTGGAGGGGGCGGGCTACAAAATTTTGCAAAATGTCACATGTAAATGTCAAATAGACTATATACAAATATTCATGAAGTCACAACAGCGGTTGAAATGTGATTAATTTCTAGAATGGAATAAGAAAATTTGAAAAGAGAAAATTGTCAGTACTAAAACTCGTGGAATCAACTTATTATATTTGGCGTGAGAACAATTATAAGAACTTGAGAGGCCAGGACACATTCAATTCATGGGCAGGATGGAATGCCAACAGGCGTCTATTATTGAATTCGCCCAACTCGATAGTATCAATTTTGGGAACGTCCAGTGTCAAAGTCACTAAATGGGTAAGTCGCCAATCCTTGGACTATGTAATCTGCTGGGTTACGGGTTCTATACCGATCCTTAATGATAAGTTCAAGAATTGGTGTGAAACAAAAAATGTTCATCAAAAAGAGAAAGTACATAAGTGGGAAAAAAAATTAATGCCTTCTGATATTACCTCCATTTGAGACATTTTCATCCTTTTGAACCTCTGATTCGTTGTTTGAATTGAACTTAAGCTCCATGTACTTAATACGAGGCAATTCCACATTGTGTCCTTCATTTCTTCTAGCCAACAAGGGTACTTGAGGGGATGGTGTAGCAGCTTTCATGGACAAACTCGAGAATGTTCTTGTTTTAAGAGGGTTTTAAGAGGCTCCCCACTACAAGAACACTTTGAAACAATGCTCCCATTCTCCTTAACTTTCTCCCAATTATCCTGATTTTTCGCTAATTTCATATGATTTTTGGAATCAAAATCCTCAACAAAACAATCAATATCGTTGTGCAAAATGCCCACGAGAGACTTGTATTTACCACAATCATAAGAACCCTTCTCTATCGCAAACGAAAGAAGGCACCCTTCACACATACTACTTTTTTTGTGAACTTCACAAAGGGAATTATAGTAGCAAAAATAGGAATTTTGCGCAAAAGAATGTGATCAATTCTTGTGCAGATCACAAATGAAACAAACCCATCAATGAATAGTAAAATTATCGTAATCCATTCAAGAACAGCATATGAAATTTGCAAATTTTCCCAACTTTTTTTCAACCCCCCTCCATTTCTCTCGAAGGCATATTAATATGATTACCAAGAAAAATCCCAGATTAATTCAAGAATAAGGCTATAAATTCTCTGGGAAGAGATTACAATTGAGGGATCAAAATATGAGTCTCTTAATCCCTCGTCTTGAGATTAGTCGGTCAGCTTGATCTATTTCTCAATGGGGCAGTGAAGAGAAGGGTCTTGACCACAGTGAGCAAGAAAAGGCAAACCCAACATCATGACCTTACTCCCCTCCTGTTCCCCCTATCTCTCCCTTTTTCTCTCTTTGTATGTGTGTATATATATCTGGACTCTGGTTGTAACTGTATGAGCAAGAAGAAAGGTCAAGGTCCTAGGTTTTGCTTCAGGAATGGAAAATGACAGACGAAGCATTTACCTGAAATAACGGTCTATCGAACCATATCAAAAATAGAAAAATGAGCTATCTATGAATTATTAAGAACTCCATATTTTCTCATGTCTGTGTTCATTGTATCAAAATAACATTTTTAACTTTTAATTCAAAAATTAGGTTTAAAATTTTTTTATTCAAAAATCAGGTAATAATTCAGTCTTAATATTAATAATATATTATAAAATTAAATTAATTTACATACCCCCCACCCCCACTCCCACTCCCACTCCCACTCCCAAATTCTAAATTATTCTCATTTCTCTTCCCACTTTCTAGTCTCTCCCTTTTCTCTTCTCTCTTTATCATAGATGGAAGAACAACACCGAGAGACCATCAAAAGACCACTGTAGAGGCGCTCATAGTAGGGAGCATGGCGCTGCGCGTAGCGACAATGGTTTTCGAGTGGTTTTTGGGTCCTTCGATATGCTGCTTAGCCAGAGTTTTTGGTGGTTTGCAAATGGTGGTGGTGGTGAAGGTGGTGGTGAGGTGTTCAGCGTTTAGTTGGTGTAGGCGATGAATTGAGGCTGGATTGGGTTGGGTTTGACGGAGGTGAAGAGTGTTTGTGACCAATTATTTGGATAATTGAAACTAATAAATTGGTTAATTTGTTACAAATTAATAATACGTAATCGATAATATAGATAATTTGTTACCAACAAAAAATATATGACCTAAAAAAATGTGAAATTGTGATTAAATTTTTTTTGTCACTCACAATTTGTTAAGTTGTAACCAATTACTCCCTCCGTCCCAATTATATAGGCTTGTTTAAGAAAGCTTCTTTAATGTCATT
>CAIGRT010042480.1:0-11994 GCA_903798405.1 Fraxinus platypoda | reverse complement strand
TCTCTGCACTCAGAAATAGGCATGTTCAAACGTTAATCTGGACCAAACCTCGGAATCTTATATCTAACTCAATATTGATTTAACTAATTTCAAAATTAAAAAAGATCAAGTGTTAAAAGGATATTTAAATTAAAATATAGTCTCCCGAATGAGAAGTTTATAACTTGAATCATTTTCGAAAAATTCATTGATGAAATAAGTTAATCGTTTCCAAGATAAAATAAATTGTCGCGGTAAGAAGACATTACTAAACTTTAAAAATGTTGTTGAATCATCACTGGATTTTGTCGAATGCTTTCAATCCCTCACTGATAGAGAATTAAACGGCAATTTGTGGTAACTTGTGAATTCCATTAGCCATGTATGCAATTTCGTCCAAACCAATTTTAAGGAGAGGCAGAAGTTTTCGTGACATGATTCGAAGTTTAATCATTTTTTAAATAATTAACTTGTCTATATTTGGACATTACACCTAGAATAATGCTAATTTGCCTCTACATTTCGTGACCAAACATGAGATTTGAGAATTGGACAAGAGTAATCAAGATTTGAGAATTGTAACAAAATAGGACTTAAATTAAAAAAAAAAAAAATCGCAAACAGAAATCAATGTCGCTCTCTTGAAATTTTAGTTATGTTCATTGAATAAAAGTAATTCAGAAATCATCATTTTAATTTTGGAAAAAAATAAAAAATTGTTTTATGTTTTGTGAATTTCAGAGAGGCCACATTTGTCAATGAGAATGTAACGAAGTGTGACTTTTTAATGAATAGTTAAGAAAATATAACTTTATGTCTGTAATATTTTTCAACTTTATCCAGCTTTTTTTAAATTTCCGGTTCTTTTTCCCATTTTATAATTTATGTTTAATTACTTGGAAGTTCAATTTACTTGGCTCACAAGCATCAATGTCGTAGTGATCTAGTTGGAATTTGGAAAAAAATGATTCTCAAGTTCACACCCTTAAACGTCATTTTTACAAATGTACCAATGTTGGAATTCATAAATAACGATAAATTCAACTTTTCCCCCCTTTTTGGACGACAAAAACTTCTTTATTTTGATTTGATAATACAATCCAAACCTTAATTAAGTTGTGATTCCATAAAAAATAAAATAAAATAAAAAAATTCAACATTACATGGAAAAAGAATATTATACGTAAAACACTAAAAAAATTCAAAATATTTCGTGTCCCACTGCTTCCAATAAAGAATTAAAATAATGGAATTAAAGAATAGATATATGTTGAGTTCCATGAGCAGACTAGTGGCCAGCTCCAGGACTTGGACCAGAATCCTTAACTCCTCCATGTGTGTGGGCATTAGTAAATTTGTTTCCTTCACCAGGGCTCGGACCAGAATCCTTAATTCCTCCAAGTGTTTTCGCATTGGTAAATCTATGTCCTTCGCCAGGACTCGGACCAGAATCCTTAATTCCTCCAAGTGTTTTCGCATTGGTAAATCTGTGTCCTTCGCCAGGACTCGGACCAGCCTTTACACCACTCAATGACGAATTATAATTCAAGGCACCATTGAGAGGACGGGCCTCGATTGCAAACAGGATTGAACAAAACAACATAAGGATGAGAACATCAAAGAAACTAAATGATTTCATTTCTTTTGTAAGAAAGAGGCCTGCACAAGAAACAGATATACGTAGAGAGAAAAAGAGAGAGTTAATATTTGTTGAAAGTTTAGAGGCTGGGGACTAATTTATACTGCAATTTTTCTTGACTAGCAAGGGAGGAGGAGACTGCAATTTGCAGTGTCATTCAAAGAGAACGTGAGAATTGGAATATTTAGAATGGGAATGGAAGGAATTTTTAAATGAACTTGCATTCGAGGTTCATGAGCAAAGAAATTAAACCCTTGTTCGGGCTCCATTTTTCTAAATTATATCAGGGAAATAGTAATTTTTTTGGAGAATGATTGAAAAAAAAGGAATTTTTTTTTTTAAATTTATGTGCAATATTATTTTATTGAAAAATATGTGATTAAGCCTCTGTTTGGTACATATTCTTTCAAAACTCATTTTCAACCACACATTTTTCAATAAAATAATATTTTTCATAACATTAGTAACTTTTCCATACTTTTTAACCACATATTTTCCATCATATCACTATTTAAAATACATTCATTCCTCAATAATATCCATTAAACACACTCTAATAAGAAAAAAAAAGAAGAAAATGAATTTTAATTTAATGAGGGGCCAAACAGGAGATACGAGGTTGCGAGTCTAAATTGGATAGCATTTGTTTCTAATTCAGATCTATTTTCGTGTAGTTGAATTCTATTTTAGGACCACGAACTTAACCCATATGTTTGAATTCAACCTACCTTTGGAAATTGGAAAATCTCTATATTTCCTATTCTGGTCAATGTGTAATAATGCTGGGCATCCAACACAAAGTTGGCCGTCCGATTTAGTCTTCCAATTAACACGTGTAGGGTTCTTAACTTGTATTTGAATTTCAAAAGTATTAGCCGTCGTCGTGAAGATCAGATATTACAATACACAAAGATCAGATAGATAAATATTTATAATTACTCATTTATAAAAATTATATTTACATATTTCGAAGATTAAATTCATGACATAGATAAACGCGTAGATAGACCTTTGACCAATGATTTTCTTTTTGATTAATTATTTTTTCTTATTTCAAATCATGCTTGCATCATTCTGCTATAGAACTTTGAAAATTTATTAGTTTGAAATACTAAATTGCAAAAAAGTTGAATTTTAACTCCCTTAGTCAACTTTTGGAATTAGAATTGTAAAATCTGTGGAACCCATTTACCACGGTGCGCTAAATCCGACCTGGACTTTGACCTTAGATGTATAGATGCAGTAGCCAAGAGGCAATATCTACAAGTCATGCCCAATAGGCTGAACTATTTACACATGTTTATGACATGGTCTGCTCTACCGTCTATTTGCATAATTTTGCAAGGATTTTATATAAATACTATAATGAAGTTAAAATACTAGTCCTATATATGAACTTTTTGTAAAGAAATAGATTAGTCTAAGATACTCCAAAAATCGATTTCTAGGATCACAATGCAGTTTATTTTTATTTTTAGACAATAACGATGTCTCACTTGCACGAAAATAGTCCTCGATTGTATTAAGGAAAAACTTAAAATCTTGTGAAAGTATTTTGGAGAACAAAATGCAAGACCAAAAATCAAGCATAAAATGTGAAAGTAAATAACTTTCAACCTCACCTTCTGATTTCTTAAATTCAAGAGTCAAAGGAACAGTATCTTATAAGGTCCCATCAAGAACAAGCACACGCGGCCCATAGCTAATCAAATCAATCTGTTGACGTTGAAAATTGTATAAACAAAACTCATGTCAACTTCAAGTGTAAATAATGATTTTTATTGATAATTATTTACAAACTACAAGTGTTTTTATCAAATGAGACATTTGAAATATGAAGTTGTTAGGCTTCCTCTCTTTCCTTCCCTAAGGATACCGTCCTCCTTTTTATAGGAAATGATGTGTCTATATCTTTTATATTCCCGTCTTGTCAACAAGAGTACCGAGTTAGGAACTTGTGCTAATGGTTTAAGTCCTTATTGATTGCTGTCAAATCTAAGAAATAAGGTTTACTTTTTCAAAAATCATTATTAATTTAAATTTCATTTATTAAATAATTAATTAAAAAATATTTTATTAATTAAATATATTAGGGTCACAATATCACATTTATGTATTAATCACAATCACAGACGCCACAGTCATAGACAACCAATTTTATAGGTCACAATTTATTCTCGGTCACAAATTAAATAAATTCACTGGTCACATTTTTTTTGACACAAATCAAAATTTTTATGAGTCCAAATTTATTTCATAATCACAAAATATCAAATTAAATGGTCACAAATTATTTTTAGGTCACACATTACCAAATTATTGGTCACATCTTAATATTAATAATTTTTTAGGTCGTACATTATTTATTAGTCACAATTTATCTATTTTATTGGTCACGTATTTTTTATTGATCACACACCAACCAATTTATTGGTCATAATCAAAAAAACAATTTGTGATCACCACCACCTCACCATTGCCTTCAGTAGCACCACCGCCAACACCACTGCAACGACGACATCCAACACCGCCCTAAATACCACCACGACGGCTACCTGTACCAACCACCACCTCCTCCATCTCCACAAATCCATTACCGTCAATGCTATCACCACTGTGACCACCACAACCACCATCTACACTCCACTACTGTCGACCACAATCGACTGCACCCAACATCTACACCATCTCTACCGCTGCTGAACACCTCGACTGCACCACTATACCATCTCTACCACTATATCTCTACCACCGTCAAACACCATCGCCCGCTCCACCATGACACCCAAATAAATGAACACTCTCCCCAACACACACACACACACCACCACCACCACTGCACACTGCACGCCAACATAGCATAGCATAGCATAGCACAACACAACCACAACCACAACCACAATGCCAACACCGCATGCACATCACACCACAACGAACTGCACAAAAAATCCATCGGCCACCAAAAACGAAAAAAAATAGATTGGGAATGGAACAAGAAGGAGGAACGCGCAGCAGCAAATGATGATCACGCAACAACAACAACAACAACAGATCGCACAGTGATGTTGTCTGTGGCGCTCTATGGCAATGGCTTCTAGTGACGGCTTCCGGTGGAACAGAGAGAGAAGAGAGATAATAGAGAGTATGAAAATAATTTGGGTTTTGTGTGGGTGGTTGGGTATAGGTTAGATAGGATGAATTAAATATTTTGTAATAAAATTATTAATATTTAAAATATCATTTATCATCTGATTTTTGAAAAGAAAACTAGTAAATCTTAATTTTGAAATTTGAAGTTTAAAATTCTGGTCTATTGTAATTTCCTCTTTGGCCACTAGTGAAGTCTGATCCCGTTCAATTTTTATCTCTGTTGTAATATCTTATGTGAACCGAATTCAAATTAATTCTTTCTATGGCACGCATTATCTTCACCACCTACACTCTAATAAGCATCCCTTTTTCTTTTCTTTGGAATATGCAAAAAGAGATAACAGTAACAGAAAATAAGAAACAAGCACTTACCCTACTAAGCTGAAGAGGCAAAGATGAAAACAAGTTTCTATTCAGCTATCATGTGGCTTAATTGATTTTCAATTTGGCATTTACTCGGCTATCATCTGATAAACTATACGAGATGTGGAATAGTTCATCTTCACTAAATGGAATGATTTGAGCAAAGGATCCACAATTTTCTCTAGCTGCCCCTGCTTTTGTCGGGGATTCCCCAATCAGCCAAGTTGATTTGCTGTCGTGGAAGCAAGTTGTTAATGGCTGGTCTTGCACAAAGTACATTACCACCTCAAAAGAGTACACATTGAATTTTTGTAAGTTGTAAGCATGAAGCATCTGAAATACTCGGGATTAAGATATTTGATGCTGCCTTTGATATTAGTGCTTACACGAGTTTGATCAAGAGGACCTCTTCGCGAAAGACCAAAATCAGCAACTTTAGCCGCATAGTGTTCATCAAGAAATATGTTTGTCGATTTGATATCCCTATATTGATTCCAAGATAATTCAGAAAGCGAAGTAAATTTTTTCGATTCTTCTATCAAAATTTACAGATGACCTCTTAAAGTAACTTTCTCCATAAACTCACAAACTAGTATAATTTCAGACCTTTCTTCAAAATATTCAATCAATGAAATAAGACACTAGTGGCGAATTTTGGATAAAACCATTATTTCAATTTGAAACTCAGTAAGGCCCTGTCCACTTTGCAATCCAAAGGTCGATGATAGATTTGTTACATTGAATAAGTTGAGGACTAAAAATGCAAAATTTCCCTATATTATGTCATATACTCGTAAAGCAATTTGATTACAAAATTAATTACTCTGTGTGAAATAATGAAATAATTGATTCATTCCCTCCTCGTTTCGGAGTATAAGGTTCATTCTTTCTTTGCGTCTCTCTATTAATTCTTATCGGATCCTGCGTTTCTGTTGATCATATGAATTCACAAAATTTTTTATTGGTTTTACATCAACAGATATATAAAATTAGAAAACATCCGAAATAAAGCGGGAAAAAGACACTAATTTTCAACTTTTATAATCAATCTATGTATGGATAATGAATTGTTAGTTTAGTCGTTCAAAAGAATGCTATAAGTCTCAGTTGCCACGAACACATTGCACAAAACAGGTGAAAAACTATCAACTATTGTCACAGTTAACCTATTAGGCACCACAAACCCAGTGAAAGCTTTTCCCTTGTAAATTTATCTTCTCAAGCAAATGAGCCTAATGGAAACGGCCACGAATTATTTATAAGAATTAGACCAAAAGATGTTTTGTGAACTGGAAAGGGCTAAGATTAGAGAAAAATATCTAACGAAGTGATAGGATCATCATCCCCTTTATCATTTGGACGACAGAATCTGGACAGTTTCTAGATAGAAAAGTGCCACCAAAAGAAAGAGCTCATGGAAGCATTATACAATGTGATTACATGATATAATTTAATAGTAAACAAATTTCATCCAACAAAACTTCCTTTAAATAGCATCCTGAGATTCCCGGAGGACTAGTTTCCAAAAGCTTGCACAGGTGATATTGGTCTTTGTCTGGATCTCCATCTGTGCAAGTGTTTTGACTAGGCACAGGCATGGTTCGGGTTGGGTCAGTTTGGAACCAACTTGAAACCGAAACTGACTTGGCAGGTGTGGGTGAATTCCAACCCAAATCGACCCAATCCACCTGTTAAACTAAGCTAACCCAAACTGAATCCGTTTGGATTGTTGGTTCGGCTTGGTTAGTCGGTTTAGGCTTTTGCCCAAATTGAACCAAGATTGGGCTTTTGGCCTAAATTCGAGCAAATCTAACATTTTATCTTTGTCTTGGCTACTTGTCAATAGAAGATATAATGTAAACTGTAAAGCAATGCAACAATTGAAGTCTTGAACCAATAATTTCTAAGGGCAAAATATTTTGGTTTTTTCCGAACATTGATTTCAAAGAGCTACATTTTTCATCATTTGGAGCTGAATATAACTTTTAATAACAGCTACAACAATCAAAATCAGATTAGATGTTGAAAGAGCAACACATTCAATTCAAGAAAACAAGTAGGCCAGTATAGACAGATTCACAATTCATTCTTTCTTATAGTAAACTTAGTCAAACCAATAGAGGAAAAAAATTTAAGATATGTATAATCACTCAAACAACTAAACAAAGCAACTAATATCTGTTAAGGGATAGAATCTCACATCGAATAAAGATGAAAACAAATACCAATTTATAAAGGTTTGTGCTACTCCTCTTAATAAGGTTGGCATTTTAAGATGGAACCCTAAATCTTAACAATGGCGCAAATGCAGTCTAGAGCCATCATTTAACATATAAAGAACACCCCAACGGCAGTTCATAACCTAATAGACATAATTCTACAAAGAAAAAAAAAGAAACCCCAACTACAACAAGATTAATAAATACAATACCAACAAAAATAGTAATCACAATAGAGGCTAGAAGCCGTAACAACATAGTAATCAACCATCAACAGCAGCATCAGTATCGAGTAATAAAATATTTCTAGGTTATTTGCACAAACAACATCAATAATATTAACCATAGAAGTGGCCATCGAACCAAGGATACCTGCAATGATACATGGCAAGACTTGAAATCATATTTTATTGTAAAGCTGGGGACATATTTGATGCAAGTTATCTTCAGCAAAACATGTGTATAACTCCTTTTTTAATTACTGACTGGATAACAAAAGGATGAATTTAACTTGTTAAATCTCAAATTTCAACTAGAGTTCAATAGATAAAAGGAAAGTACCACTTAACGTTAGAAAACTTTTGGGGAGACTTACCTTTTTAACTTGATGTTCTGTAGTTGTACCGATATATGAAATTAACAGCCTGTCTGAGCCCCATTTTTGGTGTAAAATGCATTTTGGAATAATATATTGATGAAGAACGTGTGGTTAAAAATGAAAGATTTTTTTTTGGATTGCGTGTAATAATATTTGTACTGAAAAATGTGTGACTGAAATTAAAAGTGAGAAAAATGTATTTTGAAAAAAGTGGGGATCATTTATATTAAAAAAATGACATCATTTATATTAAAAAAATTTAATACCTAAGGTATTTACAAATACCTGAAAGTAGTTCAGGCAATGGTGAAAAGATCGTTGTGAAGTACATTGCGTGCTTTGCACATTGCTTCGAGTGGCACAGCTTTGGGCATTGTGAGCCCTGTCCCCTCCGTCAAGTCAACATTCTTTTCATCAATCCTTTGCCACTCAAAACATTGTATTAAAGATCCTAAGGCCAAACCCACCACCCGTTCGGCAAGGCTAGCACCTGGACACGACCTCCTTCCCATTCCAAATGGCATCAGTTTTGGTGGTCCAACTTCCCCAACTTCAAATCTCTCTGGCTTGAAGCTCGTGGGGTCATCCCAAACCATGGGATCCCTGTGAATTGCCCAAGCATTGATGAGCAAAATTGTGCCACGTGGAATATCATAATCCCCAATTTTACAGTTATCAGATGATTCATGTGGCACGAGCAATGGTGCTACTGGGAACAATCTAAAAGTCTCAGAAATAACGTTTTGAAAGTAATGAAGTTTAGGCAAATCTGATTCCTCAATAAGACGATCATTGCCCACAAGACGGTCTATCTCAACTTTGGCCTTTTCCAACTTTGCCGGGTTGTTGAGCAAAACTGACAAAGCCCATTCTATGGTCGCTGCAGATGTGTCTGTCCCGGCAGTTAGCATAACCTGTAATTTGCTAATTCATATACCATGATGAGCTATTCCTTAATTAAGATGCTGGCTTTGTTGTTCTTATAGCCCATGCTGAAGTCATGATTCAAAAGGACTGAGGATAGAGGATGGAAAACTTACCATTATTATTCCTTTGATGATTGTATCTGAGTAATATTCTGGCTGGGATTCTTGCAAATAAAGCAAATGATTAATCATACTATTTTCACTCTTGCAATGACGGTGCTCATCAATCAGACCTTGAAAGAATGCATCCATTTTCTCACCTAACCTAGCTGATTTTTTCTCATAACCTCCGTAGTCGATCCATCTAAATAATGGAAGAAAATCTCCTGGGTTTGACACTCCGCCCAGTTCAAACACTTCACCAATAAGCTCCCGAAAATGCTTTGCCTCCTTGTTGTCCTCACCTTCTCCAAAATATCGCTTCCCAGTCACCATTCTCATAATAATATTAAAGGACAACTCTGTAAACATAGATTTGAGTTCAACTTTTGCAAAGTCACTATGTGTATTTTTGTAGAGCTTTTGCAACAGACTTTTGATTTCATCTTGTCGTATGGATAGGAACATGCTGAGGCGACTAGAAGAAAATATTTCAACTGAACTGAGGCGCCGGAGATTGCGCCAGTGCTCACCATATGGGGCAGTGACAAGGCTAGTGTAGTTATAGGCAATATATTTAGCCATGACAAAACGAGGGCGGTTGGCAAACACAATATCATTCTTGGTGAAGCACTCCTCAGCAGCAGTAGGCGATGAGACCACCACCACAAGGCGGGTGCCAAAGCGGAGCGAAAAGATTGGACCTAGTTTTTCAGAGAGGCTTTGGAGGGTTCGGTGCAAAGGTTGTTTCAAGAGGTGCAGATGGCCTATAACAGGAAGGGCCGGAAGCGGGCTTGGTGGAAGTTTGCATCTTGGTGTTGACCAAAACTTGTAAGCCAGGAGTACAAGAAAAAGTGAGAAAGATGTGTATAGCCAAGTCGATTCCATACCTGAATCTTGATTGATGAATTCTTATGAGCTGTCCATATAATTTTGTATGGATGAATCAATTCGGATGGCATCTGTAAATAGTATTTGACGCATTGGGGTGTATCACGGATTAATTTTTCTGTAGCTATTTTTTATTTTTTTTGACCAGAAGTTTTCCACCTAATCCCTTTTTGTATGGGTTTTAATGTTATGTCCACTTATTTTTCATATTTCAAATCAATGGGGTAAAATGATTTGAATAAATTTATGGAATAATTGTAGCAAAAGTCCAAATTTGAAACAATAGTAGATTTTTCCCAAACCTTTGATTTGTTGCAGCCGTAGTCATAACCTTTCAAAATGTTACAAGTGAAGCCCTTTTGGACAGTTTCCATCTATAATTCTATCAATTGATCAAAAATTTAATTTTGATCACATTTTTAATATTTTATGATGGCCTATAACAGGAAGGGCCGGTAGCGGGCTTGGTGGAAGTTTGTATCTTGGTGTTGACCAAAACTTGTAAGCCAGGAGAACAAGAAAAAGTGAGAAAGATGTGTATAGCCAAGTCGATTCCATACCTGAATCTTGATTGATGAATTCTTATGAGCTGTCTATATAATTTTGTATGGATGAATCAATTTGGATGGCATCTGTAAATAGTATTTGACGCATTGGGGTGTATCACGGATTAATTTTTCTGTAGCTATTTATTATTATTATTATTATTTTTTTTGTGACCAGAAGTTTTCCACCTAATCCCTTTTTGTATGGGTTTTAATGTTATGTCCACTTATTTTTCATATTTCAAATCAATGGGGTAAAATGATTTGAATAAATTTATGGAATAATTGCAGCAAAAGTCCAAATTTGAAACAATAGTAGATTTTCTCCAAACCTTTGATTTGTTGCATCCGTACTCATAACCTTTCAAAATGTTGCAAGTGAAGCCCTTTTGGACACTTTCCATCCATAATTCTATCAATTGATCAAAAATTTAATTTTGACCACATTTTTTATATTTTATAAAGGGGAAAAATAGTAACTTTTCATTCATCACATTTGATAATTAAATAAAAAAAAAAGAAATAATACTGAAAACACACACACACACCAATGTCTTCTTCACCTCACCCCACCCCACCCCCACCTCAAACCCAAAATCCACACCGGTGGGGGTGGGTCGTTTATGAAGATATTTTTTTCGGGTTTCTCGGTTACGGATCTAATAACAAGATCTGTGAAGAAGAATGAAAATCTTCTAAGGAAGAAAAGTCAGAATAAAATAGTTGATTAGATTGAAAAAAATTGGAGAATAGAGGACTAGATATATGTATGTATAGGAGGATGAGGAAGACTAGGTGCCATGGGTGGAGTTTGAAGTAAGATTTGCATATTATAAAAAGGAAAAAGAGGGCAGATTGTCTTTGCTAATTTTCCATTTCAGGCAGTGTTAACAAGCTTGTAGATGGGATTATTTTTCTTCTAGTTGACGGCTCTTTCCAGTCCTCCTCAAATTTTATTGAAATTTCTGATATAAATAACTACATTCTTTTCAGAAGAGCTCACATTATTCTGTTATTCTTTCTCCATACAATAAAAATTCTAAGTGGTTTCTGCATAAATTTTCAAGAAATTAGAAATTTTAAGGAATTCACTCAAAATTTTAGTGAAAATCAGAGTTATCCTATCTGGGTTTTGTCTATAACATCAGTATTTTGTTCAAATCCAACATCTAAGCACCATTCACGGTAAAAATCGCACAAGAAATAAAATGAGTGATTCACTGAATATGAATAGGAATATAGGCGACACGAGTGTGATTGAGGTTACATGAAGATGATAATGGTGACTATAACAATATCTGTCTTTGTTGTAGTCTATGTCTTGTAGGCGACACAAGCGTGATTGAGGTTACAAAGAAGATGATAATGGTGATTATAACCGTGAATAAATTTTTGATTAATCTTTCTTTTATTCTTCAAATGGGGCATTTGAGTTTGAGTTTGCGGTTGAAGTGGAGGTAGCGGTGGTCGGTGTGGATTTTGGGTTTGATGTGGGAGTGGGTGAAGGTTGGGAGGAAGAAGACACCGGTGTGTGTGTGTGTGTGTGTGTGTGTGTGTGTGTGTGTGTGTGTTTTCTTGTTTTTTT
>CAIGRT010042479.1:0-12366 GCA_903798405.1 Fraxinus platypoda | reverse complement strand
TTTTATATATAGAGAGATAAGTAAATTAGTTAAGCTCATGTTTGCTTTGGATTAGAATCTAATTAAATTTTAAATCAAAATCAATAATTAATTTTAACTATCCATGTTTGACAAGACCTACAACTTTCCAACCACATATTCCGTTAACTTTTATGAAGTTTTATTAAAAATCTGATATTAATCTGGCTAAGCTTTCGATAATAAGTACGTTTATGTTTGATCCGCTTAAATAATTTAAGTCGTGCCAAACATGCATTATACTAACTTTTTGGATCAATTAATATATTAAGCCCTTGTTTGACAGAAATTAAAACCAGATATTTAGTAAATTTTAATAAAAATTGACGAAATGTGTGGTTGAAAATTGTAGGATCCATAAAATTTGTGATTAAAATTAATTGTTGACTTTGATTTTAATTGGCAGTCTCGTTTAAATCCCAATTTTTTGAGAATATATTTTGTAAAAAATGATGTACTTTTTGAAAAAATGTGCCTTTAAAAAGTGAAAAGGAATGTTGATGGGAAGTTGCTAGTGAACCAGGGGTGATGGGAAGTTGTAGCAATAGACACTGGCTGTCATTGATGATTGGAGTAGAGGTTGGGCTCGATCAGTTGAGGGGACATTAAAAGTCAATTCTGATGTTACTATAGTAGTCAGAGACGTATTCAGAATCGAATTAGAAGACGGACTAATACATAGAAAGAATAAATTTTTACACTAAAAAAATTAACAAGCCCGGCCAGCCATGTCCCCCTGAAATCCGTCCATGATAGGGGTGTCATTAGATGCGAGACAGTAATTCAAGACCATAATGGACTAGGGGTGGCTTCTCTCTCGAAGGCAAGGGCACTAGCTCTTACGACGAAAGAGGCTGAGATAGTAGCTCTTCGAGAGGGTCTTTTGTTGTTAAGAATCTGCACCAAATTGGAACTGAATTTGTCTTGACATTGTAGTGCCAACGAAGTCAGATGTGGTTCTTGTCACTTCATGCCACGTATTGGAAATCAAGTGGCCCGCAATCTAGTTTCTCTATTTCTTCTCCAACTATTGAAAGTTGGGTCGATTGTAGTCCTACTTTACTTGCACCTTTTGTTTGCATGGACTATAATATAAGTTAATGAATGTCATGTCGAAAGAACAGACAAGATAAAAGAATTGCAAAGCATTAAGCAATAAAATGAAAATATCAAATAAAATTCACAGTAAATAATTAACATTGGTAAATAGATATTTCCATTAAATATTTTCTAGATTAAAAACTACTTTATACTAATATAGTTTTTTATACAAAAAGTGCTAATTAAAGAAAATGAAACTCAATAACTTGTGACAGGAACTCATTCTGCCTGACACTGATGTACAAAACACACACACTGAAAGAGTGAAAGTAGTATACACAATTGCTTTGCTATCATGTTTTATTAATTGTCAGATACATCTTGTTCATTTCTCTGAATGATGCCAATCTCATTCTTAACTATATACGACAGCATCGAATCAGACGAAGGACTGTTAGTCGACATGCTTTGGCTTTGGTTCGGGCTCGGATGCTGCCAGAAGTGGTTTCTTATGGCCTTGAATTTCGAATCAGTTGTTGAAAATCCCGGATCAGAAAGTAAATCTTGAACAGCAGTTCGACCTTCAAGCATGCTCACCACTTGAGACATGGTTGGCCTGAGAGTTGGGGATGCATTGGTGCATAAAAGCGCCACGTTTAGGATCAACATCGCTTCTTCTGACGAGTAGGCAGATCCCAGTTCTGGATCAATCAGTTCCAGTAGATTACCTCTCTCTTGCAAAACATAAGCCTAATGAAAATTGGGAAGAGCATGTTAGTCGTCATTTTACTCGTGCAATTGACATAGTATAGAAAATCTAAGCTAATGATAAGAACCCAATTCGAAAATTTCTGCATCCACGTCACTATATCATTGTAGCAATCTTTGAGCAGATATAAAAATTAACAAAACAAGAGCAGAATATTTATATATACCCAGTCCAGAAGGTAGACAAAATCTTCTTTCGGCCTATAGTTTGTGTTGCTTTTACCACTGATGATTTCAAGTGTGACCACTCCAAAACTGTAGACATCTGCTTTATTAGTTAGATATCCACGCATTGCATACTCTGGAGCCATATAACCTCTGCATGCCAAATGTCAAATTAGAAAGTAGTATACTTTGAAGTGTGGAGTTTCACGTAAGAAAAGTGTAAACAGAAGAACCTCTTGACAAAACCTACATGGTTCCAGCAATACGGGTACTAATATGAGTTTTATCTTCTTCATTAAGTTTCGCTAGGCCAAAATCAGATATTTTTGCATTGAGATCTTTGTCGAGCAAAATGTTGCTAGTCTTGATGTCTCTATGGACTATTTTCAGACTCGATTCTTCATGAAGGTAGGCCAAACCTCTGGCTATACCAAGGCAGATTTTCCCTCTTGTAGGCCAATCTAACTTCAGTCTTTTTGTTGTGTCCTTTCCTGTCATAAATCATAAGAGAGAACAATAAACTTTCCATTGTCGGTCGAAATCTCAAGTATACCAAATGATTTGAGTACAAAACCCACCAAAAAGAGCACGGGACAGACTGTTATTTTCCACGTACTCGTAGATTAGCATTAAATGATTTCCTTCCACACAACATCCATAAAGCTTCACTAGATTTGGATGCTGCGATGCAGATATCATTCCTATTTCATTAACGAATTCACGAGTCCCTTGTTTAGATTTGGAAGAAAGCTGCTTCACTGCTATTACGGTTCCATCTGACAATAGACCCTGCATCATCAAACAAAGGATAAACATAGGAATCAAAAATTAATGAAGATGAACGAATTTGCATATGAAAACGTCAAAAGGCAATCCATGCTAGAAACACAGGATTAAACATGTGCAAGTAATAATAGAAAGAACTGTAATACCTTGTAAACTGAACCAAAACCACCCTCGCCAATCTTGTTTGCAGGATCAAAGTTCTTAGTTGCAGCCTTGATCTGTCTTAATGTAAATAAACCCGTTTGTAGGTCGAGGCCTCTAAGCTCTGTCCATGATGTGATAATAAATTTCATCAGAAAATCAAACTTGAAAAATTTAAAAAATTAACCATTAAGTCACTGTACTCGAGTAAAAAAAAAAAAAAAAAAATTTATTTATTTATTTATTTTTTCAGAATTCCTCCACTACAGTTCAAATCTTCAAGAAAGAAACTATAAGCAGATAATCCTGTTTAATACATTTATCTTCAGAATTAAAATGTGTGACCTTTTAGGATGACACAAATCAGATTAAGCTATCAAGAAGTGGGATATCAACCCTTCGAAGGGCACATAAATAATATTTTAATCTTTGATACTTCAGAGAAAGGGGAACATATACTTAGTTAAAAAAGCATACCCGCGGTGTGTGCAATATGAAAAAGAATAAACAATAGCTTCTATGTTGAAAATTTGTTTACGAATAATTTATGAGAAACCAATTCAGAAATCTCCCATATGCACTCCACTCCTACATAGATCAGATACATGGTAGTAATTGTTTTTCTTTAAATATAAATTTTTTTAATTCTTAGGCCTCTTAGGAGTCGTGTAAAGTATCAAATTCATGCATATAGATTCTATGGACTGCTCAAATATAACTTAATATATGAACTTCATTAACAATGCATTGTTTCGAATTGTAAAGAGATTCGATTCTAGAAGAAAAGAGAAATCTGATCGAAACATAAGTGATCAATGCAAACTCCAATAGTACTGAGCATTTGCATGCCACACAATCATTCCATGTTATGAAGGAGCAAATTTGCTTCTGATTGAAGTTGGCTTCATCATCCATGAAAGGTATGAACTTTCTCATTCTACCGAACATTTTTTTTTTTTTTTTGTGCACGTGTGGGCAGGTGGGTGGGTTTGAATGGAGGTCTAGCTTTTACACATTTTCCTAATGGGTAAAAGAAGACAGTTTTTCTGCATACAACATAGTCCACCCCATTTACCCCCCACCCTCTGTTGGAAAGATTTTCTATAATGCCGTTTTGACATTGTCAGAAGAAATGAAGAGTTTGCATGAGAGAAGTATCAAAGAGGCAGAGGTTGAATAATTTATAACATTATACTACAGTTTCCTCGTGGTATTTTGCTTCCTAAAAGTGTTCTGTACCTTGACTTTTCCATGTGTCTACGATGTCCAAATAGAACAGGTTAGTAAGGACTCAGAGCAAGACTAGTTGTACCTTTATCTGCAGATATTTTGCCCCCAAAACACCCTCTCCTATGTGAGATGTATAGAATCAAAAGCAAAAGACATGTAGCTCCAGATATTATTCCAGCCACCTCAGCAGATTTAATTTTCCTGTGATGGACTGGAGGTTTAAAATCTGCAAGCGAAATGGAATGTCGAAGATCTGTCATGCTGGAAAAGTTAATCGGGTTTAACATAATTTTTCTTCCTCTAATGGAAGCCTTAATGTGCATTTGTTCAGGAGAGTAGAATAGTAATACTCTTCAACTGTGGCAACAACAAATGATGATCTTGAAATAAGTAAAGATGACTTACTAGAATCTACTGATATAGCTGATATCAGAGGGCCATAACTTCCTCTTTTTGGGATTCCCGTGGTACCTCTTCCTGCCCAGTAAAGATGGATCTTCAGTGTACGGCTCGTTACGGCTGCTGTGAAAGTCTTTACAATGGGCTTACCAGGCCCACCAGCCTCAGCTGCAATATTAAAATCCTTCAACACTAACTTTCCCTACATTCATCGTATACAGTAAAAAGTTAGTAATCCTATGTGAAGTTGAACTCAAAAAGGAAGAATTGAGCTTTACTGTTGTAGAAGCATTTACCTGTAAATATACATCAAATATACGTCTGCCAAGGCTGTTGAATGAACTATCATTTGTGAAAACAATTTCAGCAAAGTGGAGTTTCACGGTGTAGTTTCCATTCAAGAGACAAAGGCCATAGTAAGTGAGAGAGATTGGAGATACACGTGCAGTTCTGTACAGTTCCAATACCGGGTAAGTGACATTATACAGAGCAGTCACATTTGTTTCAATGTAGTTGTCAGCATCAATATCATTGTCCATGAAGTTCCCAGTGCTGCTAAATGCCCAGTTCTGTCTTGAGTAAAACATGGAAGCACCTCTGGCTTCAAGATCAGCTTCATACTTAGTGCCATTTATGAGGGTTACATCCTTGCCTCCACAATTAATGTGCAAGTTGAAATACTCTATTGGAATCAATAAGTGGAATAAAAATTAGCCTAATTTGAAATAGTTATAATGAAAAGAGAGACGTCTAGTCGACACATCGAAGATCTTGAAACTCTAATTTTAATTTTCTTCAAAACGGACCAAAAAAGAAGCAAAAAACTACCGAGCTTTTTAAATACAGAATTTGAGATCATATAAGCAATAGCAAAATACCATAACATGAAGAAAAACTAAAGCAAATTTATTCACGCAAGCTATTGTAATAAACAGAATAAAAATTTCACTCACGTGGTTTTTTTGGATCTGAACATGGAAAATCTTGCTTCAGGCACGGATGAACTGTATTGCTATACAAAAGGAAAGACAGAAATTAATAGTATGGTCCCAGAATGCTTTTATCTTCAGACCAGAAGATCAAACGTCAATTATAGATTCCTTATATCACAACAATCGCCTCATAATTTTTTTTTTTGGGGTGGGGTGGGGGGGAGAGGCAAAATCTTACGGTTTATCAGTTGTCGAGGAGTAACTCTCCACCAAGTTTCTGAACCAATGAGAGCAAAACTTAGATGTTGAAATAACTATAAACGGCTTTGTGGAAATCAACCAATAAAATACTTACACACTCCCACGAGGGCATTCATTTTGCATTGAGTCTTCCCCTGTAAAGTTGTTATAAGAAATATCTCTGCAAGCGAAATTGTACAATTTCATAAGAAATTTTCTTCTTTACCTGGGAAGGTGAAGTTACTGATAATTACTCCTTGGCTTAATTATGAAAATTACTTTGTTTTCATCATATTTATTTCTAAAAGGCATTCATAATAATCATTTAGTTCAAATTTGAGGCGTCATCAGTTTGCGATACCATGGAGCAATGGATTATATTAACTAGAAGAAATGTGGTGTGACACCGCATTTAGCTGAATCTAAATTTGAAAAAAACAAGGACGTTGAAGGAAGGTCCTTACACGTTCTTATTTCTTGATAAAATCCACCCTGGAATAGGCCCACTAAGTCCATTTCCTGTCAAATACCTAGCACAAAACATTACTGACTTAGAACTAAAAACTCATAGACTAAGAAGCATGAATCAGTAACGTCATGCACCACAAAGAGAAAAGAATTATAAATGATAAGAACTTACATAAAATCAGCTTTCCCAAGATCGACAAAAGATGCTGGAATTTCACCAGTCAAGTTATTGAAACTAAGGTCCCTACAATGACAAAGTACACCACAGAATAGATTTGATACCTCTTACAACGCAAGTTTTATTCCAAAAGTAGAGCGATTTGGAAAAAACATTGTGAATGTTCTTGGAGGTTAAGCTATATGTAATATAAATTATTGTGAAATAGCGACTGTTAATAATTTTCCCCTCTAATAATCTCCAAGAGACTCTCAATTTCCAAAGAGCATCTTATATATAATAGGGAGCGTCTTTAAATTTAGAAAATATTTTGGCTCTTCATTTTCTTTTTTCAAGAAATATTTACCGATTTCTCGTATTTTTTGTTTTAACATATTTTTTTATCTGCCAATAGCTAATCAATTCAAATATAATTTGAATATTTTAAAAAGTAGAGTATCGAAATCATAACTTGTTAAACACATTCATTATATAGTAAGAATCTCTTGGAGACACTCTCAGGAAATAATTGACAAAAAGTTTAAAATACTTACAAATTTTTTAATTTTTTCATGTCCCCTACATATTCGGGGATCTCTCCATGTATTAAGCAACTCCTCAGTATCCTATCAAGCAGAATTCGGTTCAATAATCTCCTTTTGTAGCTCTTCAATATAACAAACCATGGGAAAAAAGATTAAAGAACTCACAGCACTTTCATCGACTCCATTCTACTTAGTGGCGGAAAGGTAGATCCTCCCCCCGTTAAATCACTGATCCTCCTGAATGTAATAGACGAGCATAAGAAGCAAGGCTGTTACGCTTTTATGGCGTGCTTGATGAAGTAGAATATACAGAATTCGTTGGATGGCATTAAATAAGAAAAAGTTAAGTTGTTTATTCTACTATCTAGTATCATCACCAAACAAGCACTTTAATGGGTTTTAACCACTCACAAGTCACTCAAGCTCATCAGGGAAGAGATAGACGAAGGGATCGGGCCCTCAAGGGTGCAACCTTGCATGTGCCTGTAACCAAAACTCGAACTTAAACAACAATCACAAATGACAACCTTGTAACTTAAATAGCCATGTTGGAGCTCTCAATTTGGAGATTTCTGAACTTGATACTTGAAGTTTGGTGTGCTTAGAAACATTAATACAAGTGCTGATTCCTACTTAAACAGAAAAAGGAGGCTTACAGTTTTTCAATCTGTGTCCAGCTGCTGATGAATTCTGGTATCTTTCCCGTGAAGTTATTGTCGCTTATCCTCCTAAGGTTAAAAAATTAGCCATAAGATGCAATGATATATGATATTGTTCCTCGTGAATGGAACGGAAAGAATACCTCAAACCATTGTTATGAGAATTTGTCAGAATTACAAATAAGATTCCAACTATACAAGGAAACATATGAAGTAAAAAAATCAACTGAGATCCCCTCAGAAGAAGCACCGATGCAAGGATGACGAATGAACCATGTAGAACTCACATATCGGTTAAGTTGGTTAGCTTGGAAAGTGCCATCGGCAATTCTCCAGTAAATGCATTTGATGACAAAATACTGAAAAGCCAATATAGTAGTAGATGATTAAGATAAGATCAAAATTGTATCTATTTATCGAAGTTGGCTGAAAATTCAAAGAAGTTAGGTGTAATAAATGCTAAAATGTTTACAGTTTTTGTAAATTGACCAAGCGCCCAATATCTGAAGGAATGGATCCCGCAAACTGGTTTCCCTCAAGGCTCCTGTGTATTAAAAGTATCAAGCTCAATATGAAATTTAGCTAAGACAAGACTGAAGGTCTGGACGAGATCAACCATTTAAATATATATACTAACATAATGAAAAAGAAGAAAAGAAAAATAA
Source organism: Fraxinus platypoda (assembly GCA_903798405.1). Lineage (NCBI taxonomy): Eukaryota > Viridiplantae > Streptophyta > Magnoliopsida > Lamiales > Oleaceae > Fraxinus > Fraxinus platypoda. The sequence goes on along the minus strand of CAIGRT010042479.1, from coordinate 4,152 downwards.
TAAGATTGGAAATTATTAAAAGCAAATTGTGTCTTACAGGTTCACTAGGGTGGTAATTCGGGCAATGACCTTTGGAAATGGACCTGACAATCGGTTTCCCATAAATGACCTGCAAATTTATCCCCACCACCAAAAATTGGACATGTTAATGTATTTTTGACTAAATATGGAAGGAAAAATTCATTAAAGTTGAGGGAACAGAATTTACAGATCGAGCAAGCGCATTGAACTCCATTGCGAGGGTATTGAACCATTGAGGTAATTGCGACTGAGATCCCTACATAACAGAATAATATAACATCAGGTTCTTGGAATATTGTGATTAAAAATAAATTCATTGCAAAAACTAGAGGTACTATTTATCAAACACAAAGAATATGCTGAATTATAGAGTACGATCTTAACAATAATGACTTACAAATTTTTAAGATGGTGAAGCTTAGCGAATTGGGGTGGAACATCTCCCGTAAGATTTTGTCCTTTCAAAGCTCTGTAATAGTTCAATATAGAAAAGTAAGAAACATTTGCACAATTTTCACATAATTATCTGACAATCTAACAGTGAAAGTATCAGTAACAGGAAAAAGACTAAATTCCTCCAAAACTAAACATCTGGAAAATGTATGTGTAACTAATGTATGTAGCTTCTCAGAGTGTAAACAAATTTTCAATCTGGAAGAGGTTGCATTTATTTGATCAATTTGTACCATTTTTCTTGATTTTATCTAAATGCTCATGCCAACTAAAATCTGTGGTACTTTGAATTCTGATTTCAATTCCGAGTTGCTGTTTTGCTTCTGGGAATCATGGCAGGGGCTTCTGCTCACAGGAACTATATTTTTCGTTAGAGATTACAATCAAGACAAAGCATTGGCAAGTCAAACCAGCAATATCAATGTCCCCTTAAATAATAAGAATTTCAAACATTCACAATCTTGACACGGATTAGTCGAACTACTTATCCATTGGACTATTAGTAAATTATAGCTTGAGATTGGAAATAGGAAACTTCCATTCAAAATTTGAAATTAATCTGTCCATATTCTAATTCCAAAGTTCATATTTAATTCTGTCAAAACAACATCAAACTTATTTATTAATCAATTTGCCGCATAAATAGGTCTACTTTCACATGAAAAAATAATACCAAGTTAAGGGCCCACAGACATTAATGAATCCTCAGCCTCCATAGGTACAGTGGGATAACTTAATACAGCCAGAAAGTCAACTTCACACTAATTAAAAGTTGACTGACTTTTCAGTCCACTGATCCCATTACAGCTAGAAACTTCAGACATGGAAGTTCCATTGATCAAATGCTAAAGCTATCGAGTCCCAGAATAAGAACATTTTGAACAATTGACTGCATATTGTACTCAAATAGACAAAGAATAAGAACAATATGAACAATTACTTGTAGTCTGTGTTTTGGGGTATTCTAATCCATCGGAAGTAAATGCAACTATTTGGTAATTCATTTAGCCCCGTTTGAGCCACATTAAAATTTTCATTCTCATTCTTCTACTCATTTTCAACCACACATTCTTCAATAAAATAATATTTTCCATCACATCAGTACTTTTTTCTTCTTTTTCAATCACACATTTCCCATCATATCACTATTCAAAAATCAATTCTTCCCCCAAAAATCCCTACCAAACACACTCTAAAGCTATCGAGTCCCAGAATAAGAACATTTTGAACAATTGACTGCATATTGTACTCAAATAGACAAAGAATAAGAACAATATGAACAATTACTTGTAGTCTGTGTTTTGGGGTGGGGGGTGAATGATAATGGAAGAATAGGAAGACATACATGCTAACAACATGGCAAGAAGAATTTTGATCAAAAGAGCAATCACAAGTAACCGAACTCTCAAATCCTTTAATGGTGATAGGAATACTCCAATTCCCTTCTCGACTACATGGATCCTTGCTAAAATCCCAGTCTTTTTTACCCAATATTTTCCCAATCTCTTTCAAAGCCCTCACTGCATTCAAATTTCACTTTATTCAGCTTCCCAGAAAATCAAGAACTCAAATTTCACTTTATTCAGTGGAAAAAATAATAATTTATAAGTTACCTTCTTCTTGGTGGAGTCTGGGTGAGGCTGTAACTGAACCAGAGATTGTGCAGAAAATCAATTCAAGAACACATATTGTGCATAAAAATTTCAACTTTTTAGCAACAACAGCAGCTTCAGGTTGCCTCTTCATACTGTTTATTTTACTTTGAATTATTCCCTATCTCAATCTGAATCTGCATGGAGGCTCAGCTCAGTATACTTCTGAGTTTTAGAGAGAGAATATGATATGCAGAGTTTTAGTGCTAATGGCGATGAAAGTAAACTAACCACATTGATGGCTAGAGAAGGAAAGTGGAGATAATTGAAGTGAGGGGGACTGGACACTACTTGTCTACTAGATTATTATATTTGGAACTTCATTTAAATGTCTTTTTGTTACATTTGTCTCTTTCAAATAATGTGATTGTGGGATAAATACATATTTTTACTGAACTTTTTAAATGTTTTTTTATTAATCATCGAACCTTCTCAAATATTTTTTCATTTTTAAAGTTATCATCGGATTTATCAAAAACACTAATTTAAAAGTTAACACGGCCGATGATTTTATCGAAATGTTATCTCACTCGCCATTTTAACTATCACGTCATTAAGTCTTCTAAGTTTACAGAGTGATGAATGAGAATATTTTGGTACATTCAATTACAAATCAAATAATTTTTACTGTTCAATGACAATTGAGAAACATTTCAATAATTGACATTTTTGAAACATTTTAAAGTTTAATATCAATTGAGAAACATTTGAGAAAGTTTAATGACAATTAAGATAGTTAACCTTGATATCTGTTAATAAGTTCAATTAAGACTTCACTCGTTCGTTCGAATTTGTTTGTATTATATCTCTACAACTCAGATCGGATTTATCGTTGGATGAATTGCAATTGCAAATATTGATAACCTTCCCTCAAAGAAAGAAAGGATGGTAAGTATAGCTAGGCCCTAAACAACCAACAATCGTACTATGTAAATGAATAGTATTCGATATATAGATTATGACCTACTAAAATGATTTACTAAAATCAAAGAATTATACAAAAATATCAAAACAACCTATTATTAATGGAGTTTCTTCTCGTCCCTTCTCTGTTTGATTACCATTCTTCACTCGAGACGCACATTTTTGTCAAGTTCTGAAATTTAAAGGTGAGGACATTATATAGTATCTCTTTTTAAATATGTTCAATACAACGTTGCAAATATATTTTTAAGATGCTAAGAATTTAGTTAAAGTTAGACCAATCAACTCCACTTGGCTATCCAATAAAATTTGTTGATTGATATTTTTCTTTAACTATGTTCAATTGTACCAACATGCACATGTATTAAATGACTAAATTATCTTCAGTGACAAAAATAAAAATAAAAATAAAAAATCACTTTGGGGATTTACAAGAATGAGATTAATGAACCATTACTCCTTAAATAAATTATCCCTATATTTATTAGTATTACATTCAAAATTTGAATAGAAGAGACTTATAAGTTTGTCGACTTCAAACCTTTTTTGACTTTTTTTATTAGCGTCGTGCATTGTTGATCTCAATAAATTTATACAACATATTTGGAATTGTTCCTCGACAATGCATATATGCTAGCAAGATAGACGTATCTAGTTCTGTTAGCCGATTCGGTTCAATTTTATCACTACGTTATCAATATTCACAAAGCAATAAAATGGACTTGGTCTTATTGATCGGCTATGCATACGGGCTTACAAGATATACACATACAGTTCTAGCGCCCATTTAGGCGAATAGAACAACTAATTTATTACAACTATCGAGTCGATGCATGTCTCTTTTTGTTCAGTATTGAACGATTTTAGAAAATAAATCAAAGTCAAACTAATTGTATCGTTCACTTCTGTCTCATTACACACTCTTAGGGTGCGTTTGATTGCAATGATGGAAAATGAGTGGAAAGAAAATGTTTTACAGGGAAAAGATTTTTGTAGAAAATGTTTTCCTGGGAATTGTAATTAATTGTGTTTGATTGGTATAATTTTCCACCTGAAAAATATTGAAAGTTTGGTATTCGTTTGATTTCGTTTTTCATGGAAA
>CAIGRT010042472.1:0-20339 GCA_903798405.1 Fraxinus platypoda | reverse complement strand
GTGTGACCCTTACACCATGGCTTAGCATGGTAGAATTATTAAATGTTTTTAAGGTTGTGAGAGGAATTGAAATTGTGGTTGGGGCATGGGCGAGAGTGGGCCTGAAGCTAGTGTAACTCAACCCATATCCAAATGGAAATACAACTGGGCCTTTGTAAAATCTGTAGGTCCGGCCTGGATAGCCTCTTGATGGATCTGCCCTCATGTCCATTCTTGTCATTGGCACCTTAGATATGTAATATTGTGGATACCATGTGTTAGGTAACTTTCCTCCTAAGATGTAGCATATATGAAAGAGCATTAGTCATAATTCATTTTCACGAAAATATAACTAATTTAGTACGTAATATTGATTTTCGAAAGACATGCGATGAGTGTATACCTGGATTAGTTGTTCCAAATAGAACATCAGCAATGGCAGTTCCTCCGGCTTGACCAGGGTAGCCAACCCACAGTATGGCTCCAATTTTTGGATCATTCTTAGCAAATGTGACATCAATTGGGCCACCAGACATTATGACTAATACAACTGGACCTCTAGAAGCCTTGGCAACCCTAGATACAAGCTCCTGTTGATGTCCAGGCAAAAGTAGCCCCACTCGATCTCTAGCTTCGGCTTCAATTGATTGATCCAACCCCATCACCAAGATGGTTGCATCCGCCTGGCGTGCAGCGCCCTCGGCCATCCCAAATTGTCGATTATCATTGCAAGCTACGCCAAAGCATCCTTCTTGATGAATTGTCCTAACATATCTTGCTATACCTTGTACTGGCGTTGTGTAGCCACATGCAACTCCTGAAGCAATTAGAAGTAAATATTTCATCAATAATGTCACGTGGACAAGATAAACTAAACAACTAAACATAATCAAGAGAAAGAGACATTGTACCAGCATAGTTGCCTCTCATGGTGACAGTAACATCGGAATTGGGTCCTATGACTGCAACAATTCGATGCCTTCTAGTCGATAGTGGTAGAGATTGCCCACGATTTTGAAGTAGAACTATGCCTTGTCGAGCAGCTTCAAGGGCAAGTTGTTGATGGGCTGGAGTGCAAACATCCCTTGGGCCTAAATAATTGTAAGGTTGTCTTGGGCCATCGAACATACCCAAACGCATCTGGACCATCAGCAAATTGGACAAGGCCTCATTCACATCGGCCTCAGTGAGTTTACCGGATTGTACCGCAGCCGCTGTGTAGATTGCAAGATAAGGCCCACAATCTAAATCCAAGCCTGTTAACCAGAAAAAGTCCAAATTCAAGCCCATGTAGAACAAATTAATACATTATTTATAAGAAAAATACCATGTTAAGAAAATGGTATGATAAAAAAAAAATTGAATTTTTTAATCGAAATAAATACCTGCTTTGATGGTGGCAGCAACTGCATCTTCTGGTGTGGTCGTGTAACGTTGTTCTTTAAACAAAACTTCCACTGAGTCACAATCAGAAACAATGTATCTATTTGAAGAACCCACAAAAAAAAAAAAAAAGAGCAAAAAATTAGTATTTATTATACGTGCAAAATCTAATCATAATTATTTGATGTTAACGGAGTTTAGAACGTCGACTAACCCATTAAGGTGCCATTGACCACGAATCGTGCCACGAAGTAGACTAGGGTCGGCACAAGTGGGCTTCCCATTGACTTTATTGTACGAGCACATTACACTAGCTACACTCCCTTCCGTCACACAAGCCTTGAAGGGCACATTGTATGTGTCCTCTAGGTCCTGTTTACTTACCTGCAAATCAATTACAAGTGGTGAAAATTAATTTCCTTTCCATTAAGATATTGTAGCATAAAGTGATAGGACCAGTACTATGGTCAAAGCATCAATAATTAAGAAATTAATTTAAGGCCAACTTAATTAATTAATTTATTCAAAAGGTGTTTGGTGGAGATTAAAATTAGATTTTTAATAGATTGTGAGAGAAGTTTTTGAAATGTGTGGTTGAAAAGTTGTGGGACCCATGAAGATGTAATTAATATTGATTGTTTGACTTTGACTTAGATTCAAATCATATTTTAATCCGGACCAAACAAGGAAAGCTTGCTTAAAACAAAAACCCGTACTTTTACGAAGTAATAATTAATTACAAGCAGATAAAAAGGGGGAAATAAAAAAGTTCTCATACCCTGGCATCGAAATGGAATCGATCAACACCGTTCCAGATATCAAGATCATATGCAGTGTAATGTTTGCAGCATGCCGCCACCTTTAACCTGTTTCCGGGGCCGATGCCCTGAAGTCCTTTCACATAGCTGGCGGCGTACCTAGCGGCTACGGCGGGGTCTTCTCCAGGCGTTTCTTGGCCCCGCCCCCACCGTGGATCTCTAAATATATTTACATTTGGACTCCAATATGTTAAACCCGCCACCCCTCCGTTGTACATTGCTCTTGCTTCATCGGATACCACCTGCATTCATGATATTTAACGAAAATTATGTACTTGTAAGGCTTTGATTAAAAAAATTTAAAAGAGCTCAACGAGTGAAGGGCGACAAAATTTAATTAAAAATAAAATTTATTTACTATGTTATATCTATTGAAAAATAGATATAAAAAAAACTCTCAAATATATATCTTAAATAAAATAATCGTTTAGATAGAATATATACTCATTATTATTTGCAAGCTTTCAACATCTCATCTTGGACCATAAATATAGAATTTATTTCATTGTCCAAATTCATGAATGTCCACTTCAGACAACTAGCAAGATAGAAAAGAAGAGGTGAATATCAAACTTCTATGACATCGAATCTCTCTCGTGCACGCTCGTACACACTAAAAAACGTGTATGAATATCCAAACGCAAAAAACAGAAAGAAAAAAAAAAAAACCAATTTTAATTTCATTACGTGATTAGTAACATAATTTCTTACAAGATTTATTTGATTTCGAATACAAAAATCCTATATTAAAAATATAATATCCCATTAATTTTTTCTTTCACTATCCAAATAACTAAGCTTAGACATTTTTATTGAAAAAATTGTTGCAACTTACATAAAATAAGCTGTCAAGAAGATGCCTTCACATGTGTGTCCAATTTATCTCAATCCAACAATTCCACACTAAAAAACTACCTTAATTATTTTTCCTTTTTGGACTGTCTATAGATGCTGTCTAAGTGTGGGCAAAAGGCACCATCAACAACTTGTTAATGATATTATAATTGCACGCTTGCCCTCGAGAATTCGATAGTATAACAAATATGCACGAAGACCACGTTTGGAAGATCGTATGCATCTTTATTTACTTTCTTTTCTGTCACTTACAATTTCAAAGGCCAATCTTGCTTCGTGTATAAAAGCCACAGAAGACCAACAGAACACACACACGGTGGGACCCGCGTATTTTTTTTTGAATACAAGGTAGGGCCCCCGCATTGTGAGTATTCTGGTGGCTTTCTGGCAACATCATCTCTGTACAAATGATTTTATTGTTCAAAGGCACGTTAAAAGTAGTTTTTATAAACTCGTAGTTGGATTCTCTTTTTGGACCGTCTTCAGATGCTGTCTAGCCACGTGTGTTGGCAAAAGTTAACATCAACAAGTTGCAAATAATATAATACTAATTTTTATAGACATCATGTGCAATTTATTGGTTTTTGGACTGTACTATGATCAATCGATTCAATTTTCTTGCTACTTTACAATATCATTAGTCACATGCAAGCTTATTCTGTCGAAAGGTCTGTATCCGCATGACAAAGAGAAAAAAGGGTTTCTTGTGAACATTTTTGCAGTGGCTTCAAACAAGAAATCATAATCCCAAGAAGAAAATAAAAAGGGACAATCTTAGTGGGGAAAACAAGGAAATAACGCAAGTCTTTATTCGTCATTCAAATCGTCACGTTAGTTTTTAGTCTAATCTTTCTCGTCTAACTTCACATAATAAGATCGATTCGCTCTTTTAAATTATTGAAAAGTCACCGGTTTAAGGAGAATTCGATAAAGACTATTATAAAGTTAAATAAAAAAATTAGATTGTAACATTGTGTATATCAGTTGACAATTCATCCATATGGGACGACCTAAAATCATAAATGGTGGCCTGAAATGTGATTTTCATGCAAAAGAATTCACATTGCATTTCATATGTGAATATAAGGATCGAACAGTGTAATGAACAAGATTTAAATTTTTTATTTATTTTTTAATACTATCGAGGGGTATATCAATCTCCTACCGTTCATGCATTCTATAATTCTGTTCCAATCATGTCTCTGATAACTATATATAAATAATAGACAACCTCAAATTTATTAAAAAGATACTTATTTTTCATTCTGTTATAGTACAGTTCATAAATAAATAAGAAATAAAGTTGAGATAAATGCAAAAAAATTAAATATCTCACCTTGCCAATTTCTTCCCACAATGAGGCATTGAATGAAGCAGCAGTAAGAATAACTTGAGGGAAGCTGGTGGCTCCGGGGAACTGGCCGCCGAATTTCACACCGGGACCGGTGTCCGACACGCCGTGAAGAGCTTCCGACCACCACTCATACCCTTTAATGCCCAATCTCTCCACTGGTGCAGCATTGTTAACAAGTGACCTGATTTTTTCCTGCAATGTCAACCGTCCGATCAAGTCCCTAACCCTATCTCTCATATGGAGTGACACTTGACAAAAGGGTAGGTTTTTGGTCATGCCATTTGTAGGGTCACATGCAAACGGCGGCCGTGACTCGCCGGAGTAGATACAAATATGAAGAAGGAAGAATATGCAAAGAAATGGAATTTTTTTCATAGACATTTTGTGGGATGTATATACATATATTGTATGTATATTTGTGTGTGTGTGTGTGTGTGAAGAAGTGAATGAGAATGAAGGGTTATATATAGGGAGTTTGGGCTTCATGGATTGAATCTCCACGTCGTTCTTATCACTGTGTCTGTGTGAAGTAGAGAGATTGGGGGGGGGGGGGGGGGGGGGGGGGGNGGGGGGGGGGGGGGGGGGGGGGGGGGGGGTTGGAGTAGGGGAGATATATATTTTGTTGAGTGAGTAAGTCCAACACGCATTTGTTAGTTTTCTAGATTGATAGGTTTGTTGTGCAAGTTGCCACATGTTAAAGTTGTCTGTTGAGTCGATGTGGTTCGATTTTGCAGTAATTTAGCAATAGGTCTACGCACTTTTACCTACACATTTAAGGTGTGAGTTGGTAGATATAGTTTGATTTCAAGGTAATCTGGCGATATGTCTGGATCTTTAGTTACATGCTAACGGTGTGAGTCGGATCGATATAGTTCAATATTGAGGTTATTTAGCAATAAGACTGTGAACTTTTATAATTTAATTTTATATAAGAATTTTTTCCCTTAACTTAATACATACGTAGCCATGTTATGTCGATTTATTAGGTGGTGGACGTGAAATGACACCACTGTAGAGGTAGGTCCGATGCGTGATAGAGTCTGATTTTGATTTGTTCTAAGCTTTTCAAATTCTTTTTATTTTTAAATCACGTTGTATTATTTTGTCATTACTTATTGTCAGGTGGTCTATCAGAGCAGTTCACGTATTTAATGACCCATCAAATTTTAACACCTCTATACGTCTTTATACTTTCAGCATATATATTTTGTTTAACGTACTGACATATCAAGCATAACATTTTGGTCTCCTTATCTATTTTTGTTGCCTTTAAATTTGTTTCATTAATCGACTCTTTCATTATGCATCCAATAATTTTACTGTAAGAACAAATAATACAACTATTTGGTAAATCAAGCAAGGAACAGTTAGGCAAAAGTGGTTACCATTGGCTTAATTTTGGAAGTAGGTTTTTATAGGCTTTTGAATTCACTTTAGTCACCATTTGACAACTACTTATAAGTAATATCCCAACCAATCAAAACATATAGATATAAGTAATTACCAGTTAAAGTAAATGCATTTTTTTATGTGGTGGAGGTCGAATTCATTCGTTTTCAAAGGCAACCCTCTCTCTGGAAGATAAGACTTTAAAGGTTATTTATAGGCAAACTTTTCTACTAAAGCAAAGAAAATTAGGCGATAATAAATATAGTATTTGAATTGATTCAATGGTTAAGATTGAGGCAGACGTCGTATTTGAAATTAGTGCAAATAGTAAACAAGAAATTAACAACTTACAACGATTGCGTAATTTTATGTTGTGTTTGTTTCTTAATTTTTGTTTAGTACAATAATCATCAAAATAGTTTAAAGGTGTGACAATAAAGTAAAGAACTCCCGTGAGGAGAATTTTCACGAGGTAAAAAGGTATTCAAAACACGAGCTTTGTCCTATTATGACAACTATATATGTACTTGTATATAATACAAATTCATAGTATATAATGATTCATACAATTTTTTGTCTAGTAAATGCTTAAAAATTGATCCTTAAAAGGGTACATTATTATAATATAGAAAAATTCCTTGAAGTACAGGAATTTTTGCCAGAAGTTTGCCAGAATTTTGAAATGAATGAATCCTGTCCATGTGTGTATTTTTTCCCACCTCCCATCTTTCAATCATTTCCATTCATTTCAAATTCCTGTATGTTTTCTGTTAAAAAACCCTGTATTCATAGCAGGGCTGTATAATATATTGCACGCTATTAAAAAGGAAGAGACTAAAATATTGTTAAATAAAGCATGTTTTGATAAATTAAAAAAAAAAAAAAAAAAGAGTTACTTGTAAGTATTTTTGTGTATACAAATGTATTTGAATAACTTACTTTGCTCGAATGTATCTTTTACATTACTGTTAAAATAAGTCTCTTCTTTTTAACTTTCATCAATAAAAAAATCAATTGTTTTACTTGTATGTAAATTTATATAAATGTGATCTGTTACTCCCCGCTTTCGAGGCTCAAAGAGACAGTGTCACGTAACAAGTCACATAGGCAGAAAGTCAATAAGAAAGTCAAATAAAAACCCATGATGCCAAAATACGAAGAAGTCAAACAAAATCTCTTAGAAATGATTAATGTAACACTTGTAATAAAATTTATCAGTATATCAGCATATTGTATATAGCGGCTGACCATTTATCAATGTATTAATTGTATGAATAGACAGTGATATGACGTCCCAATTAGGAAGATGGGTCCACGTGGTTCTGATCCAACGGTCACCACATCGGCCAAAGTAATATAAATAGGTTTTCTTTGTAACTTAAAAGGGCGTTGGATTATTGATTGAAATAGAGACAATCATATATATTCGAAATACACATTTGAACTCTGGAGTGAAATATACAAACATTTGGACTTATTTTTTATCTTCTTTATATGCTTACGATCTGTAAATCTCAACATACGAGATAGTAATTCATATACATATTTTATATATCTTTCCGCATGTTCCCGTTTGTTATTGCATAGATTAGTTTGATTTCAACCCGACGATCGTTGTTAGCGCTATTGCTTTTGTTCCATCCGTCGGAGCTTGAACATTCTTGTCTCTCGCCGCAAAGTGCCTCCCGCGTCCATTTCCTCTTTGCTACCGTCGTTACTCCGATAGGAACGCGCTGGAATCATACTTGATTTGGTGTGAGTGGACCCGGCATCTGTTGACTCATTTTCAGGGGTCAACAGATTTGCGCTATCTGTGGGAAGTCTTACATTTAACCACGAAAGTACATGTGGGAAAAATCCAGTTAAAAGTATTTTGGTAAGGAAGTTTCAACCCTTGAAAAATGAGAGTTCTTAAAGAAAAAACCATTGGAGAACCCAAAAATTCGATACTTATTTAATCCTTGAAGAAAGGAAAATCCGTTGAAAAAAAGTGTTTGTGAAAAATGAATGCAAATGGTGATGAAAGTGCACCTCGAAGGACGAGGGAACACCCTGAAAAAGGGAAACCCTCACGAGCTGCCCCAACTGCTCGCCAATGACCCCCACAACATAGGCGAGGTGGATCTAAAGGCGAAGGTAGGGTTGCAGCTAGGCTGACCAGAGAAATGACCACAATGGTTGCCAACATAAAAAGTATAACCCAGCAAACATGGCCATGCATGAAATGTTGATGAGCATGCATGGCCGAGGAGGGTACCCCATTCTTCCATTTGCAGCCCCTGAAAATGCATTATGTAACCCTCAGGAATACTATCATGAAGAAAAGGAAGTCCAGAGCCAAATAATTGGATACCATCCTACTAGGATGGAAGCTCCACATGAAAGGGAGGCTGAGGTTGATACATCAACCAATTATGTCTCGGAACGACCCTATGAGGCTCCATACAATTTTCCTTTGAACTATGAGCCAGAAGACCGCTTCAGATGTCAGCAAGTGTCTTCGACAGGATAAGCCTGGGGTTGCCTAGAAATAGGCAGGCTCATTCACCCCTTGTGCCTAGAAATAGGCAAACTCATCATCCTGCTCCTGCTGCCTATTTCCTGTGCCTAGAAATAGGTAGCAAGAGCCTCCCCAGTGTGAAAGGCAAAAACCTGCCTACCTGAAGAGACTCGGATCCCTCCCCTAGAAATAGGCGCGAGAGAAGAGACCAGGCTATGAGTGAAGCAGGACCCTCCCAACCACCTCTCCAAACCCACCAAGAGGAAGATGAGGACTCTGATGAACCCCAAAGGTCCTGTGACTTTGTTGACGACGATGACCATTCGTCATTCTCACAAGCTATTAGAAATGCCCCAATGCAGAACCACTTCACACTCCCTAAAATTCCTAAGTATGGTGGGAGAGGTGACCCATCGAAGCACATCAGTAGCTTCAAAACTCATATGAATTTGAAAATGAATACCCCAGCTATAAAGTGCAGAGCCTTTCACTTAACCTTAAGTGGAGGAGCTGAAATCTAGTATACAGGGTTGCAAGAAGGTTGCATCCGAAGCTGGCCGGACCTCAAAAGGACATTCTTAAAGGTCTTTGCTTCTAGCAAAGAGGGCGAAAGGCCCATTCAACGGTTGCAAGACATACGACAACAAGAGGGCTAGACACTGAAAAGTTTCTTGTCCCACTTTACTGATGAAATGACTTACAGTGTGCAAGTCACAGATAGGAAAGCTTTAACTGCCTTAAGAGGAGGCTTGGACATGAACTCTCTCTTTTGGAGAGACGTGCAAAACAAGGATCCTGCCACTTATTACTTCTCATTTGATGGACCACCAAGCACCACTGAATCATGTATAAGAACTAGCAGCAATAACACTCAATGTAGCACCTACTTTAGCCTATAAGGAAGTAAATCCTAATGCTGAAATGCATCAGCGTCAGCCCTACCGAAGGCATCCACAAAGGGGAAGAGGTAGGGGGCGAGGCACTGAACATAGAAATAGGGATGAAGCACCCCGGTTATTATACCTACCATCAATACCATGGCCACCGCACGAAAAACTGTTGGGACGTCGCAAGACACTCCCAAAACACGAATCAAGAAAGAGGAAGACGCTTTCGAAGAGATGATCCTCCCAGGCAGACCCAACAGTCTGGGAAAGTCGAGCCAAGGAGCCCCAACAGAAATGACCCCCCAAGGGGAAGAGATAACGACACGGAAAGATCCAGAGAAGGTCAAAGATAAAGACGAAGCCCCCCAACAAAAGATGGCCAGGAGCCCATCAGGGAAATCAACACAATCATTGGAGGCCCACACGTGGGGAGAGAATCCAGAAACGCACAAATGAATTATGCTAGAAAAGCAACAGATCCTCTTATGACAAGTTTCATAGTTAACCGATCCGCCACTGAAAGAGAAATCCCACCGATCACATTTATTCAAAAAGATCCAGCAGGTGTGCATTATCCACACTGGACGCTCTATGGTGAGGGCTGTCGTGGCTCGCAACAGCCTGAAAAGAATGTTAGTGGATAATGGAAGCTCGATCAACATCATCTTTGGAACTACCTTTGACAAGATGAAAGTTGACCACGAGCTGACCTAAATGAATTCCCCTTTGTATGGCTTTACAGGAGATAACATCATTCCAAGGGGTAAAATCACTTTAGCAATAGAGATAGGGATTGCACCCTCGACTGCTCACCATTTCATGGAATTCCTGGTGGTCGATAATCGCTTTGCTTACCCTGGAGTGCATGGGAGGCCAACCTTGAAAGAATTATGGGCTGTCACCTCCATTCATCACCTGTGCATGAAATTCCCAATCGAAAATGGCATAGCCACTGTCCGAGGTGATCATCGAAGTGCTACAGAATGTTACTCAAACTCCCTAAGGAAAGTTGAACCAAGGACTGTCAACGTCATTGTCACCGACCTTGACATGAACGACTCCTTTGAACAAGGGAGTATCCCTAAACAAGAGGAAGATGTCGAGATGACCGATATCCCTAAAGAAGAAGACACTCTTGGAGTCATACGAATCTCTAAAGAAGAGGCTATTTGTGAAAGACAGACGACCTCTGAAGAAAGGAGACCGCTAAAGAAGCAGTTAACTTGGAGGAGCTGGACCCTCGCATCATTGATTGCGAACCTCAAACAGCACCTATGGAGGAGTTGGAGAGCTTCCCAGCAGATCCACAGGATCCCTCCAAGCACTTGCAGGTTGGAAGAAATCTGCCAATAAAAGCAAATGAGGAGTTGAAAAGCTGTTTATTAAAAAATCTTGATGTGTTCGCCTGGAAATATGGCGATATGGTAGGTATTGAACCAAAGATCAGTTGCTACCATTTAAACATCGACCCAAAGGTCGTAGCACATAGGCAAATAAGAAGAGCTCTTAACCCTGAAAGGTATGAGGTTCTAAAAGATGAAGTTAAGAAGCTAATCCACAACGGATATATCCGGGAATCAATATATCCTAAGTGGGTCTCAAATTCATAGTATATAATGATTCATACAATTTTGTGTCTAGTAAATGCTCAAAAATTGATCCTTAAAAGGGTACATTATTATAATATATTGGACACTGTTAAAAATGAAGAGACTTAAATATTGTTAAATAAAGCATGTTTTGCTAAATTTATAAAAAAAAGAGTTCCGTGTAAGTATTTTTGTGTTTACAAACGTATTTGAATAATTTACTTTGCTCGAATGTATCTTTGACATTACTATTAAAATAAGTCTCTTCTTTTTAACTTTCGTCAATAAAAAAAAATCAATTGTTTTACTTGTAAGTAAATTTATATAAAGGTGATCTTTTTAAATTAAGCTAAACATGCAATAATTTTGTCCCATACTATATATTAAACATACTTTCTAGACTGAAAAATGCGCACACAAAGTGTAGCTCTATTTTATTTTATTTCAATTTTTCAACCATACTTTTACGTTACTAAATTGAGATTTCAAAGAATGATTTTCTTTAATTTTTATTCCCAAAAAAAAAAAAAGGTTCCCTTTACTAACTTAGTACCCAAAAGTAAAAATAAACTTCTAGAAAAAAAAAATAAAAAAATCAATTTTCAACATCAAATATTTGGAGATTTGTTCATGTATGGATAAAATTGGTCTATAGTGGGGGGGCCCTGTGCATAGACTCTAGGTCCAAATTAATTTTGATAGGCATGTGCCAACGGTCTAAGTTCAAGATATGGCGTGCCTCATTCAAACTTAGATTAAGTGGCGTAATTGGCCATCTAACTTTAATATTTTATTAAATATTTGCCTAATTGATTTAAAGTTTTTTTGTCAAATACAAATCTCCGATGGTCTTAAAATGTATTATCCATTGATGATAACTTTGGCGCACAGTATGAATAGAATCAAATGACAAGGTGAACGAAATTTTAACTTCTTTTTATGGTTTTATAATATTTTTTTCTTTTTCAATATACAATACACGTCGTTGATCATCGATCTCATTACGTCCACAACTTAATCACATGGGAATATATAAGAAAATTTATTAGTTTTGAATTATTATTTTTATGCTTAGGAATTATAATATAGTTTGAAATCATTAAATCCTATGAATGTCACACAAAAATGTCTCATTCTATCAAATAATTTAAACTATAAGATCATATGATCAAACATGACACCAAACAATCAAAAGTATAAATAAATCTTTACTTTAATTTCCATCACTCAAAATAAAAGATAGGGAATTAACATTATCGATGTATTTAACCAACATCATGGGACATTTTGTTATTTCGATTCAAAAGGGAAAAGGGTGCTTTCGATTTGCTTGTATGAATTGGCAACCAAAGTTTTCAATCTTTCAACTTGACGACGTGGGATTGATGGATGAGTGCATGGAAAGGGATATTTGACGAAGAGTGAAGGTTTTTATGATGCGGAAGAAAGCAGCCCCCAAAACAGTCCTAACTGGATCATTAAAGATGAGACCCCACTTATCTTGAGAGAGTTTTGGGGATGAGTAAAAAAAACTCCAAATATGTGTCGATCTAACTTTGGTATAACGTCTAAATCTCGATGGTTATGTCTAATTATGTCAACTTGTTTCTACGGTTGAAGTTGCTTTGAGTTTGGGAGTATAGGCTCACAACTCATACAACCTAGAGACAGCCCTACCTGATGGTGTGGTTACAACAACTTCTACAATTGAGTCCTTGCAAGTTAAGGTGTAAAAGCTTACAATGATGTGTGACGGATCAAATAAATTTGTATTCTTCAAAAATTATTTTTAAGTTCTTTCGTTTTAAAAGATTACAAAAGTCTTAGGCTCATAAACTCAGAAAAAGTAGGTCCAACCCGCCCCCAAAAGGAATCATGTCAAGCCAAGTGCTTGTCAACTCGATGCAATCCTTTTTACGCATCTTAACATATATGAAATTAAAATGTATTAATATGTTTCGTAGGTTAAATGCGACAAAATTGTTACAATAATACAACTTCCTTTCCTAATTCTGTTTAATTTTATTCAATCTAACGTAGAAAGCATGTTCCAAAAATTATCATAAGTTCGAATATATTCAACAATTTTTAGATTATTGAAGCTCATTACAAAATGAATATCCATAGACAAAACATCATCAAATTTTCAAGTGGCTAAGCTCCAACAATAACGTAAGGAAATATCCAATTGGATAGAACATTCTTATCCTTAATAAAAAAAAACTTCTTTTTTATACATGTATGATGATAACATTGCCAACTAATGAATTTTTGGCTCCTTATCCTTTGCCATCCGGCCCCAACTACTTGGGACATTCTTATTTTATAATACGTATTGTTCAATTATCAAATCATCTTTTCTAGACTTTATCAAATGTAAATATTTGCACTCAGTCGAAGTAATGAACTATGACATGTAAAAGAAATATTTTACCTTATCAAACATGTGTTGCATATGATATTTTAACCATTTGCGTCGAGTTCAAAACTTCCTTCTTGTCCCAACAGCGGTGTCAAAGCCACTCTCACGATCTTATAATTGACCATCACTCTTACCAGTCTTAGTATGCGTTGTTGGACCCACAAAAAGAATTGTCACGATGTGTTGTGATAAGTCACGAAATCACAAAAATGATTTTTTCATGCCTCGACTCTACCTAGATCTATTCAGAAATCATGATTAGGCCTCAACACAAATTGCATAGCAGATTAGAGATGAAAAACTAGTTTTCATTAGACCTAACTCTATAGTGTGCTGGTTCTTTGTGTATGACTGTACGTATTGCGTTGCAATGAGAGATTAGATGTCACTTTTAGCATACTAGGAGATTCTCTGTAAAGAGCAAAGCGAACCCAACTCTCCCAGAGAAATCCAGCGGGAATGAACCCCATGCTCTCTAGCACAAACACGTGTGTGGCGAGCGAAAGCAGCTAATTCATACTTCAGTGCAAGGGAAACTGGAAACTGCACCTTTCTCCTTTCTGTGAGCCCTCTTAGCCCTCTCCTAGCACCATAGAACACTTCAACATCTTGTAATTCGAGTATGTTGATATGAAGCAAGTCCTTCAACAATTTCTGCCTTCGTATACAAATTTCAGCATAACAAACATCAAGCAAACTCTTATTCTCAATAAATTTGAAGTAAACAAGACAAATCCCTCGTGACGTGTTCATTCCATTTAAAAATGTACAAAACATTCACGAGATTACAAATTTATTGCTGACTGATAAAAGTGCTAATCCGAACTTGAGACCAGCTACGAAGCACACAGATGGAGTTCATCAACAAATTTCAACATGGTCAAGAATAAACAAAATCCCTGAATAACTGAGCATCATGTTTCGAACTCTTACATGACAGAAAAGTTGTGGCAGCAGTATGAAATAGGCCACCACGAAAATGCCTAGTTTATAATCTACTCTTCTTTAGAGGACCCATTTCCTTTGCCTTAGCTCTCAGCAAATGCTTCTGTATTTTTCCGGTGGCTGTTTTTGGCAAGGGACCGAAGAATATGGACTTCGGAACCCAGTAACTCGGCATCTTTGCTCGACTGAACTTCGTTATATCTTCTGCTAGACGGTGTTGATCAGAGGTATTAACTCCTGGCTTTAATGTCACAAATGCACAAGGTGATTCACCCCATTGTTCATCGGGCCGAGAAACTACAGATACTTCAAATATGTCCGGGTGTTGATATAAAACATTCTCGACCTCAACACTACTGATGTTTTCACCTCCTGAAATGATTATATCCTTCGACCTGTCTTTAATTTCTATGTAACCATCAGGATGTTTTACAGCGACATCTCCCGAATGAAACCAACCGTTCGCAAATGCCTCTTCGTTTGCTTTAGGATTCTTTAGGTATCCCTTCATAACAACATTTCCCCTGAACACAATTTCTCCGACTGTCCTCCCGTCTGCAGGTACAGGCTTCATGTTTTGGGTGTTAACAACATCTAAGCCTTCCAGAGCAACATATCTAACACCTTGGCGTGCATTCTTACGAGCTTGCTCTTCGGGGGGTAATGAATCCCACTCGGACTTCCAGGCACATATTGTAGAGGGGCCGTAAGTTTCAGATAGACCATAAGTGTGTGCGACTCGAAAGCCACGTTGTGACATAGCAAGGAGAACGGAAGGGGGTGGAGCCGCCCCTGCTGTCATTACATGAACAGTGCGACGAAGAGGAAGCACAATTTCATCTTTTCTTGCATTTGCTATGGTATTGAGGACTACTGGAGCAGCACAGAAATGGGTGACACCAAGGTCGGCTATAGCCGAGTAAATGGCTTTTGCTGTCACCTGCATAGAATTACAGAGAAGATAAAATCATGCAATTTGCTTACACACTATACAAAGAAAATTTAAGTTAGAAAAATTCGTCCTCTATCCACATATATTTGAACGTGTATGCGAACTAAAGAAAAAGAGTAATGTTATCCATCTCCAGTGGGGTTACAAACACAGTTTAGGTGGCTCTAAATGATAGGTTAAATAAATGGTGAAATTAAATGACTTATTTAATTTCACAATTCCACATAACGCCACCTAGACTGTGTTCATTTAATTTCACCTTTCATTTAACCTATCATTTAGAGCCACCTAAACTGTGTTTGTAACCCCAGTGGGGATGAATAGCATTACTCAAAGAATTTTTTTTTTGAAAGTCTTGTGGGGTTACAAACACAGTCTATGTGGCGTTAATGTGTCATTAAATGATATGTGAAATTAAATAAGTCATTTAATTTCACATTTCATTTAACCTATCATTTAGAGCCACCTAAACTGTGTTTGTAACCCCAGTGGGGATGAATAGCATTACTCAAAGAATTTTTTTTTTGAAAGTCTGCAACTAAAAGCTGCACCAGAGACTCGTTCCCAAACACCAGTAAGTTTCATTAATATTCACCTATCTAATGCAAAAAATATATCCTCATCAGCAGGCAGCAAAAATTGGTACACGCATGAACTCAACTCATTGCATGTACAAGATAGCATCCTCGAGAGGGATTGCATCAAGACAAAATTTAAATAAATAAACATGTCCTTCTTCTCTAATAGCTTAAACTTTTAAATGAGGCGGTTTAACGTCATATAGATGATCATACAACTAAAATTGCTATCTAATTATCCCCTGAAGGCAAGAAAAAAATGCCAGTAATCTACCTGTCTAAGGCATATATTTGTACCACAAATTGCTGCAAGTGTCCAAGCGAAACACCAGCCATTACAATGGAACAAGGGTAGGGTCCAGAGGTACACGGCTGCTTCTTGCATTCCCCATACAATGACGTTACTCAGAGCCATGAGGTACGCCCCTCGATGGTGAAGCACCACACCCTTCGGACTAGCCGTTGTTCCCGAAGTATAACCGAGGGCAATGCTGTGCCACTCGTCCTCTGGTGGTTTCCAAGCAAATTCAGGGTCACCAGTCTCGAGGAACTTTTCATATTCAATTGCCCCTTTTCCAAGAGCGTATTGGAGTGTCTTTGGGTTGCAGTTCTCATCTGCAATAACTATAATAATTGGAGACGTGAAATTGCCTTTGCCTTTTCCCGCTAAAATTTTCAAAGCTTCCTCGGCCAAGGTGAAAAACTCTTGATCAACCATTATCACAGAAGATTTTGAATGTCCTAAAAGAAAAGCAATAGTCTGTGCATTCAAACGAATGTTGACAGCATTTAAAACAGCTCCAGACATTGGAACTCCAAAATGAGCTTCGTACATGGCTGGAACGTTGGGTGCAATCACTGCAACCTGCCATTATAAAATAGGAAGGAAACTTTTAGTTAAAGTGCATCAGTTTTCGCCACGAACTCCAGGACAATTTAGAGCATAGCAGAAAAGAAGAATAACTTTGTCATTTTTACGGAATTTTTTCGGATTTAGTTTGGAAGTCATTATCCTTTTTTTCTTGCAAGTGACTATGGCAAGTGAAAGTAATGTCTCCTCTGACTTTTAACGGCATGCAATACAAAAGATAAAGAGTGCACACACGATATATCAGATCCACATAATGACTTAAACTATGAAAAATGGTGACTATACCGTGGACCTTTGAGATTGTAATTGCTGAACGAGGAAATTAACAGCTCTTGCACAACTAGTTACATCCTTTCTTCTTTCATTTGACAGAGTTAAGAACACGAACACGAACACGAACACCAACATAAGATAGACAGTGAGATTATGAACTTCAAAACTAAACTAAACAAATACTTAGGCTCAATGTTTTCTCTTTACTTGTGGTGACAGCGGAACTAGTAACTAAGAGTGTGTTTGATTGATTTTATTTTTTATGGAAAATGTCATGTTTCCACCCAAATTCCTACTTTTAGGTGTTTGATTGACAATTTTTTCCATGGAAAATATTTTCCAACTTTAGGTCATCTGACCACATTTTTCTCAAAAACAAGGAAAACATTTTCTTTAAGGAAATGTGGTTTTTATTTTCCATGTAATTTACTATTTCTTTCTCTCTTGTCTATCCCTTCTTTCTCATTTATCTACCAATAAAAAATAAACAAGTACAATATTTTCTACATTAAAAACTGAATCAATCAAACACACTTAATTAATAATTTTCATACAAATAAGTTATAGCCAATTGAATTGCCTAGAAATTCTTCTCTCTATTCAAATACCATGCTCGCAATCAAACACATACGAAATTCTTTTATATTATCTTCAATTCTCATTTCTCATTATCAAACAAATTAACATCCACAGACTGAAAAGTCAATATACACAAGAGTAAATTAAGTAATTAACACTAGCAAGGAAAAAAAATTATAATAAAAATATCCAGAAAATAATTAGAGATAAAAGAATCAAGGTTTACACGGCTACAATTGTAAAACATAATCAAGCTTAATTCTATAAAAATGATTAAGGACTCATTTATAAATATAACAACTCATTATGTTTACAGTAATACAAGTGACTCTCTGGATTTGTTTAATTTTTTATATCAGATGATTAACTATGCTTCATGAAAAGAAAACCTGTAATCAATTTTTATAAAGAAAGAAAAAAAAACCTACTCACTTACAATTCGAAATTAAAAATAAATAAATAAATATTCGTTTAAATCCTTGATCTATCTTGAAACTAATGATAAATCACTTTTATTAAATAATAAAAACAAAAATATTAAAAAAGTCATTTAGAATATGGAGATATAGAAATGATACCGTGCAACCAAAGGTGACGGCTTGTTTGGTGAGGGCGGAGGCTAATCGGCGGCATCGCCGATAAGTATCTTGCCACGTGTACGTCAAAGAGCCGTGGATTACGGACTTCCTGGTCGGGTGCACCAGAGCCGCCCGCTCCAAGAATCCGAGTGGTGTTAACGCAGTGTAATTGGCTGGATTTTTAGGTAGATCATCGATATCTCTCTCTACTATCCCCATCTCTCTATCTGGAAAAAATGTTAATGAAGATTGTGGGTGTCAGCGTGTTCGTATGTATGTATATATAGATACAGAATCGTGTTTTCTTGAAGGGAGGTGGAGAGTTTTGTTTGGTTTTGTGTAGTGTTTTAAACTTGAAAGTAGCGAGTGGAGAAGTTGACAGAAAAATTGATGGGAATTGGAAATTCGCTTCTTGGGGTGTGCGTGCGTGTCTGATATCAACAAGAGTGATATGGCCTGGGAAAAATTTTCAGGGAAATCAGGAATTATCATAAGACGACAAAAATATAAAAAAATAAAAAAAGCAGTCATACATACAGGTACTGCTGTCTATTTTTTCCTGTATTTGTAGAATAATTCGTCCGACGTACATAAGCCCCCAATTCGACATCCTTAAAATTTAAAAAATATTGTTTTGAATAGTATTTTTTGAATAATGTGCGGTTACGAAGTATGGAAAAATTTTGTTATTATTTTGGAGAATAGCGTAGTTAAAAAGTATGAAAAATTTTGGATTTACAATAAGATATTATATTGTGTGAATGCGAGGTTGAAAACGAATATGAAAAATAAATTAAATTAAAGTAAAGGATGCCAACGGGGTGCTAAATTTGTAGTTCTCATCTACGTAGTAGATCAAGCTACGTTTGATTTTTGTAAAATAAAATCAAATTTTTATTATATTTTAATAAAAATTGATAAATTTTATGATTAAAAAATTGATAAAAGTGACTAGTCTCCTAAAATGTGCATTTGAAAATGAATTTAAAGTAAAATAATTTTTAACAAATGAAGGCCAAACATGGATTAATTTGTAAGCGTAACACGTTTCTTATGTTTAATACACGGAGTTGAGTCATTTCAGTTGATACCATTTAGAATAGGGGAAATTTACAAACATGATCAATTTCATACTTATCAATTGAACAGTGTCAAATTTTGATAACTTTTACAAAAATGACCAAATTTGGTATCAAATCGTCTATTATACCCTCAATAAAAAATGAAGCAATTTTTTTTCAACTTGTCACGAATTTAGAGAAGAATAAGTAGCTTCCAGAAACCACATTAATACTAGCTAATACCTAATGGATTCATTTGATTTTATTGTGTACTAGGTATTGATCAAGAAATTTGAGAAAAAATGAAGAAGATGAAGTTGAAAAGTCATTAACACTAAAAAATAATTATATACTTCAAATTCATAAGAAAATCATATAATTTCATTTCAAAAAATTTAATCTCATCCAAATTTGCAGAACTAATACGAAAGGTGTTAAGAGCATAGAAGGTAATTTTTCTTTGAAATCTTGTTTTGTTGATAAGTTGTGTTTAATAGTTATTATTCTTGACATTTCATGAAGTTCTCGACATTTTCAAAAATGTTATCGACATATAGACCATGTTTATCTTGACACTTTATTTGTTTAGAATGCGATTTGTTTCTAAACATGAAAGTTCTCTACATTTTATAATGTTCTTGACGTTTTAAGTGTACTTCTCGACATTTCATAAATGCTTTGTTTATTCATTTATAGGAAGAAGTGAGCATTTAATGCATGATTGACGTGATACTTTTTAAAATAAGTAGTATAGGTTATCTGTGAAGTTATTATTGGTTAATACAATTTTTAATTATAAAAATAATTTTTTCTTTATCGTGGAATTTAAAATTGTTAATGAGGGTATTTTGGTCTATATTATAGTAAAATGTTTGATTATGCTTTCCACAATTCTCGGTAGAAGGTAATTTTTCTTTGAAATCTTGTTTTGTTGATAAGTTGTGTTTAATAGTTATTATTCTTGACATTTCATGATATTCTCGACATTTTCATAAATGTTATCGACATATAGACCATGTTTATCTTGACACTTTATTTGTTTAGAATGTGATTTGCTTCTAAACATGAAAGTTCTCTACATTTTATAATGTTCTTGACGTTTTAAGTGTACTTCTCGACATTTCATAAATGTTTTATTTATTCATTTATAGGAAGAAGTGAGCATTTAATGCATGATTGACGTGATACTTTTTAAAATAAGTAGTATAGGTTATCTGTGAAGTTATTATTGGTTAATATAATTTTTAATTATAAAAATAATTTTTTCTTTATCGTGGAATTTAAAATTGTTAATGAGGGTATTTTGGTCTATATTATAGTAAAATG